>CAMZMU010000074.1:52122666-52225869 GCA_947311845.1 Poa pratensis
GAAAATAATGATCCAAAAATTAGGTGTGACCTATCAAAATGTTCAGCACATATTATACCTCATGTTTCACCCTTTTTCCAAACATGGATAATTAGTTTTGATGCTATTTAAGTGATGTTAGTAAAATGGCAGCACTTAATTAATTATTGTAGATGCAATAACTTTTTAATGGTTTATCAGAAAAATGTGTTAATACATCAAAATGCTCAGACTAATATGAACCAAACCCTAACATCATTTGCATGCTATTTGAGCACAATTAAGGTACTGCACTATTTTCGAAGTTAGAAAAACAGTAAATTAAATATGGGGCTTTATCTCCTCTTGTTGTAATAATTATTTTGCACCCCATTTAACTTGTTAGTTAAATTTCAGTGCATTAAAATGTCATGCCATCATGTGTTTGTGCATTGCACCTGTTTTGCCTGTGTGTTTATTGATTGTTGTCTTTCCGGTGTTTTTATGCATCGATAGATCAATCAGTCGGGGTGCCACCGCAATACCCTGACGAACCGTATTACCAGCCCCCTGAACAAGGCAAGCGTAATCCCCCCCTCTGAGCATGTCTCCTCCTATGTTTTCGCAATTATTTTCCCCACTATAATATTGCATTCGGTTCCAAATGTCTTTTGCTTGGATTAGAGTATCCTACTAGTTGCATTAGAAATCTGTTGCCATTACCTGTATCCTCCCTAATATCCATAGGATTGAAGTGTTGGCCCGAGAAATTATACTTGCATGTAATTGCTTAGCCATGCTTAGTCTAGAGGATAGATGTCCGGTGGAGGTTTCAATGTTGGAACAGTTGATGGAATGGCCGGATGTGATGGAAAATGTGGTGACGGATAATAAATTGCTAAAGGCGGGGATGAGAGGCCACGGGGAATGTGGTGGGTTGTCTCGTTCTCGCCGCCTAAGTGCGAGTTCTTTACCTCTTGAACCAAGACTGAGCGTGCTTCCATCGGTGGGCCTATGGGATCCCTACCGACCGACTAACTTGTGAGGGGCTCGCCGAGGGTCCTCTAGTTTGAGCTTCCATTTGCGCGTGCGTGAAGATGGTGGCCAGGACTGGGATGAGGATTGCGGGGTTTAGGAAAATAAGTGGCCGCGGGGCAGGGTGTTGGAGGCACCTGTCCTACCGCCACTGATGATCCTGGGTTAGTCTCAAGCAAGGTAAAGGTTGTAACCGCTCCCACTCAGCCGGCTTTCCCCGGAAGAGAGCTAATGTTCAGGCAATGAGCCGGACGGTACCGATGGTTAAAAACAGTACACCCCTGCAGGGTAAATCTTTTCGAAAAGCCGTGTCCACGGTTATGGACGACTTGGGAAAGGACGATAAGACCATAGAGAAACTTGAACGGAATGATTAAAACCTGAGTACTAAAGGTACTACCAAGAATGCAAGGTTGACTTCCTCGAGGGTGGTTCGGGGAGGTGCCTTGGTAGACAGGTGAAGTGATTGATGGTGGTTGTTGATGAGATCAAAGGAAAAGAGTTTACTTCTACCCCCTTTCGAAAATATTCTGATTAGTCGATGCCAGATGTCTTTTACAAAGAAAACCAGCTTTATGCAAAATAGCCATAAAACCTTTGAAAGCCGATCATGGAGCTAGTAGCTCTAATAATCTTGCAGAGTTCGTCGAACTCAACGTTGTTTATTTGATTTCAGTGGAGGACTTCACCGACGCTGAAGGTGGGTTCTATGTGGACGTCGACGAGTAGTCTGGGGTTCCCAGGTGGCAGCTTGGGACATCCTGGAACAGCTGGCGCTGGAATGTTTATCTATAGGCCTCTTAGGCCATAATCTGGATCTTGTTGTTTAGAACAACTAAATTTGCTTCCGCATGATGTACTGTTGGGTCTGTGACCTCTGGTTGTAATATTTGCTATCTTTCTCTATTATAAGAGTTGAACTATAATGCTTTGAGTCGTAGAGTCTGTGATGTGCCAGTTGTTCCACAAGTCTTGATCTCTCTATTATGCTTTGATAGTGTGTCTGGTGGTATCGGATAACCGGAGACACAGTATCACTGTATAGCAGTCGGGTCGGGGCGCTACAAGTTGGTATCAGAGCAGTACTGCCTGTAGGAAACCCTTCTACTGGTCGATGTTGAGTCTAGTGTTTGTGAAAATATTTTAACCTAAAAATGAGTTGTGAAAACCATCTTAGGATTCTTTTTACTCCTTACCTGGTTACACTCTAATCTCGGAGCTATCTTACCTCGATTTGAGTTAAAAGTTTTACTTCTCGTCTATCACCTCAAAACTTTAGGATAACGTGGGTGGGTTCGACCTTGAGTGTTATGTGTCCGGTTGCTCCCGCTGCGTTGAATCCCCAAGTCAACCCAGATGTTCCTACCGAGTCTAATCTTTTGATCCTTCTTTGGGTTTTAACCCAAGGACTTGAACATAAGGTCCCGGATTGTGCCAACTAGAGGGTGTTGAATCACATGGTTTCTTAACTATTTGAAACCCACGCTAGTAGCACATGATGCTGATCTTCGACCCAAGTTCTATCCTGTTGACTCCTTGTTAATTGTTACACAATGTATTATCGTCCCTAGTCTGTGTACTTGAGTAGACGTAATGCTATTGTTCGACCATTCGGAGAAAGATACTAACTGTGTCATTGTCAAATCTCCAGAATGGCTCGAGGAGGCCGCGGAGGCCGAGGAGGCGCGGTAACCACGACGATGATGAGGATGATCTGCCGCCACCACCCTCGATGGCTGAGGTCTTGATGGCCATTGAGGAGAACCGTGGCCGCAATGAGCGGTTGCTGGAGCAGTTGGTGCAGCAGAATGCACAGAGGAATGGCTGCAACACTCTCACTGAGTTCCTGCGCTCGCAGCCACCCACCTTCGCCGATGCTAAGGAGCCACTGGACGCTGATGACTGGCTTCGCGCTCTGGAGCGCCAGTTCGGCGCGCTGCATGTCCCAGTGGCCGAGCAAGTCAACTTCGCCACCTACCTCCTGACTGGTGCGGCTGGCTGCTGGTGGGAGAGTCATGTGGCGCTATTCGCCGCACCATGTTTTCACTTGGGCAGAGTTCCGCACAGCCTTTCGGCGGCTTACATACCTCAGCCAATAATGGACCTGAAGAGGAGGGAGTTCCTGGATTGCACCAGGGTAATATGGATCTTCGAGCTTATGGGTGCAAATTCAACCATCTCTCTCGTTACGCCCCTCGGGACGTGACCAATGATGCTGACAAGCAAGAGTTGTTCCGCAAGGGGCTTGCACCGAGGCTCCGCTATGAGTTGCTGCCCTTCAAGTTTCAGAACTACCAGGAGCTGTTCAACCAGGCTCTCACTCTTGAGCAAGGAAGGAAGGAATTTGAGGCTTCCAAGAGGCCAGCACCAGGGGACCACTCGAGTTCCTCGGCTTCTCAGAGCAAGAAGCGCAGGGTTTTCGTTCCCTACAGCGCTGTGCCGCGTGCTCCATTCATGCCGAGGGCCGCGGGGTACAGGCCACCACCGCCGCGCCCCACTACTTCGACACCTGGGGCGAGCGGAAGTGGGTATCGCCCTCAGCTATCTGTCCCTCCTGGAAACACTTGCTACAGCTGTGGCCAGGCTGGCCACTACTCCAGGGAGTGCCCCCAGAAGGCACCTATCACGGGAACTCCTGCACGAGCCCCCGCCACTCCAGCTGGCAAGGCTGGACCTATCGTGCGTGGTCGCCTGAACCACGTCTCTGCTGAAGAAGCTGAAGAGGACCCCGGCGTCCTCATGGGTGAGCTACGAATCAACAACAATCTCGCTACAGTTTTGTTTGATTCTGGAGCATCGCATTCATTCATATCCATAGCATTTGCAAAAGACCACAAAATACCGTTCGAAGTTGAGCCGTCCCTTGATGATCTCCACGCCTGGCTCCAAATGGCAAACCGATGGGGTTACCCCTGAGGTCTCTATTACTATAGGGTATCTGTCCTTCCCTTTCGCGTTGGTAGCTTTGAAGTGCAACGGCATTGATGTCATATTGGGCATGGACTGGTTAGTAAAATACCGGGCTAATCTCGACTGTGCGGCCAAGACCATCACCGTGACCACTTCGTCCGGCGACATTGTTGAGTATTGGTCTGCGCTATCAAGACCTCCATCTTCCGTCATTCCCAACTCACCGGAGATCAGCCTCTACTTTATGGAAGGCTTGTCCCCCCTGAAATTCATGAAATACACGTGGTGTGTGATTTCCCGGATGTGTTCCCGGAGGAATTGCCTGGCATGCCACCTGATCGAAGTGTGGAGTTTGTCATAGATTTGCTTCCCGGTACTGCTCCGATTTCTAAGAAGCCCTACCGTATGCCGGTGGAAGAGTTGGCTCTGTTGAAGGAGCAAATCGATCAGCTGCTAGCGAAGGAGTTCATTCAGCCAAGCAGTTCACCTTGGGGTTGTCCGGTACTCTTTGTCAAGAAAAGGGATTCTACCGTTCCTCGTTTGGTTTCTGATTATAGGCCGTTGAATGCGGTGACAATCAAGAACAAGTATCCTATTCCCCGGATCAATGATCTGTTAGATCAGTTAGCTGGTGCAACGGTATTCTCCAAGATGGATCTGAGGTCAGGATACCACCAGATCAAGATCAGAAAGGAGGATATCCCAAAGACGGCATTTGTTACTCGTTACGGCTCATATGAGTACACCGTCATGTCCTTTGGTCTCACCAATGCTCCAGCTACTTTCATGAGGCTCATGAACTCCATCTTCATGGATTATCTCGACAAGTTTGTCGTCATTTACATCGATGACATCCTCGTTTATTCCAAAACCGATGAAGAGCATGCCGAACATCTTCGGTTGGTCCTGACACGACTTCGAGAACACCGCCTCTATGCCAAGTTCTCCAAGTGTGAATTCTGGTTGGATAATCTCGTCTTCCTTGGTCATGTGATATCCGCTAATGGTGTGGCTGTCATTCCCGACAAGATTCAATCCATTTTGGATTGGAAAACTCCAATGTCAGTCAAGGACATCCGTAGCTTTCTCGGATTGGCGGGTTATTACCGCCGATTCATTGAGGGCTTCTCCAAGATAGCCAAGGCTCTGACTGACCTTCTTAAGAAGGACAGAAAGTTCGTATGGACGGACGCAGCTGAAAAGAGCTTCCAGACACTGAAAGCCAAACTCACATCTGCTCCTGTGCTCGTCCTGCCGGACACCAGCAAGGATTTTGTCGTCTTCTGTGACGCCTCTCTGCAAGGCTTGGGCTGTGTGCTAATGCAAGATGGCCATGTGGTGGCGTATGCCTCTCGCCAATTGAAGCCGCACGAGCACAACTACCCAACTCATGATCTAGAACTTGCCGCTGTGGTTTATGCTTTGAAGCAATGGAGACCATACCTGTTTGGTAACCGTTGTGAGATTTTCTCGGATCACAAGAGTCTGAAGTACCTCTTCACCCAGCCGGATCTAAATCTCAGGCAAAGGCGTTGGTTGGAGTTAATCACGGACTACAATGTGAGTCTGAACTATCAACCCGGCAAAGCAAATGTCGTGGCTGACGCGCTAAGTCGGAAGTCTTATTGCAACAATCTGATGATTGAAAAGGCTCAACCTGCTCTCCATGAAGAGTTCGCCCGTTTGAACCTGGAAGTCGTTCCCTCTGGCTATTTGGCAAACTTAGAGATCAAATCCACTCTTGAGGAGGAGATCAAGGCTGCCCAGCAGCAGGATGCGGAAATTCTCGAGATTAAGGAGAAGATCTCTAGCGGCAAGGCTAAGTGTTTTTCCGTTGATGACACTGGCGTGGTCTATTTCGGTCACCGTCTAGTGGTGCCAAAAAGTGGGAATGTGAAAGGGCTGATACTCCTAGAAGCCCATGAGTCCCCCATCTCTATCCATCCTGGTAGTACCAAGATGTACCAAGATCTTCGGCGTCAATTCTGGTGGTCCTGTATGAAACGGGAAATTGCGGAGTATGTTGCGGAATGCGACGTCTGTCGCCGTGTAAAGGCTGAACATCAAAGGCCTGCCGGCACTCTTCGCCCTATTGCCGTCCCGGAATGGAAATGGGATGAAATCGGTATGGACTTCATCACCGGGTTTCCCAGATCTCAAAAGGGCAACAATGCAATCTGGGTAATCATTGATCGACTGTCCAAGGTTGCTCACTTCCTACCAGTCCGTGATGATATACGGGCAAGTCAACTGGCTGACTTGTATATGGCTCGTATCGTTCCATTGCATGGGGTCCCTCTAAGGATCATATCGGACCGTGGAAGTATCTTTGTATCCAAATTCTGGCAAAGTTTCCAAACTGCTATGGGGTCCCGTCTCAACCTCAGTACCGCCTACCACCCCCAAACTGATGGTCAGACCGAAAGAGTGAACCAAGTTCTGGAAGACATGCTTCGGGCATGTGTAATCTCTTTTGGCAAGGGTTGGGAGAAGTATCTCCCTTTCGCGGAGTTCTCCTACAACAATAGCTATCAAGCTAGTCTGGGCATGGCTCCCTTTGAGGTTCTCTATGGAAGAAAATGCCGTACTCCTCTGAATTGGTCCGAGACCGGAGAGAGAGCACTCTTTGGTCCAGATGTGATCAATGAAGCTGAGGAGAAGGTCAGAATCATACGGGAGAATCTGAAGATTGCTCAGTCTAGGCAGAAGAGCTACTATGATAAGCACCATCAGGAGGTTCACTATGAAATTGGTGATAAAGCTTACCTCCGTGTCTCTCCCCTTCGAGGCGTTCGTCGCTTCGGGATCAAGGGAAAATTGGCCCCTCGCTACGTTGGCCCTTTCAATGTTCTGGCCAAGCGGGGAGATCTTTCTTATCAATTGGAGTTACCAGCCAACTTCCCAGATGTGCATGACGTGTTCCATGTATCCCAACTTCGCCGTTGTTTCAAAGATCCTATCCATGGAGTCAATCATGAGAGCTAGATATCCAGGAAGATCTCACTTATCGCGAGCACCCTATCCGAGTCCTGGATGAAGCCGAAAGAAAGACTCGTAACAAGACCACCAAATTCCTAAAAATTCAGTGGTCTCATCATTCCGAGGAAGAAGCAACCTGGGAAAGGGAGTCTAGTCTTCGTGAGGAGTATCCCGACTTCTTTCCACAATCTTAGAATCTCGGGACGAGATTCCTGTAAGGAGGGTAGAATTGTAACAGCCCCAAGTTTGTAAACCTAAAATGTGAACCAAATTTTCACTTTTGCTTCTTATTCATGCATCATGGCATCCTTTGTTTCAGTATCAAGTTGAAATCAAGTGATAAAAACAAATCGAAACAAATGGAAACAAGGGCCCCAAATCAAATTCAATCCTTGTAACTCAAATGTGTTCGTTCTTGACAAACACAAATACAAATGCTGTTCCATATTTGTCAAGAAAGTTCCTAAAAGTTCAAAACAATATTTTGCACTTGCTTTTAAATTAATAAGGGAGCAACATTTGAATTTTAGCAAAAAGGCCATATTCTAAACCTTTGAACAAATGTTGAGCAAAACATTTTATTTTGAGACGCCAATTTTTGTGGAGCCTCTACATGATATGGGGAGGCTGCCCAAATATTTTCAGAATTTTTGGAATAAGTTAAGTGTCCCAAATAAATCCAGGTAATGCTACTGGTTTTAAAAAGGAAAAAGAAGAAACAGGAAAAGGACTTACTTGTAATTAGGAAAAGTATTCCAGGGGGGTTTTCAGAAGAATCCGTCGTCTCTCACCTCCCCGAGCCCGCCGCGCGCGCCGTGGTCGACAGCGCGACGCCAGGGCCCCCTCCTCGCTCCCACGACGCCGCCCAGACCCCCCTGCTCTCCTGCCGCGTCGAGGACGATAAGAGGCCCCCCTCGCCCTCTGCTCGACACCACTCCACCGCCCTCCCTCTCCCTTTTCCTCCGCTGCCATGGCCGAGACCGAGCCGAGCTCGCCGTCGCATCGCCGTCGCTAGAGACCACCCCGAGCAAATCCAAGCACGCCACCGCCTCCGCCTAGTCTTCCTCCTCCTCTTCGTGCACGGAATCGAGCCGGGGCACCGTCGTTGCGGAGATCCACGCCGTCTTCTCCAACTCCGGCCGACGGACCTCCGAGGAACCTCGCCGTCGACTCCAGCCTCCTCCGTCACCGCTGCGAGCATCCACGCGTCGAGGGTGAGCACGCGGATATCCTGGGCACGCTCATTGTCCTCTTTAGGCTTCGTAGCCGTAGCTCCACCGTAGCTCGCCGCCGGCCGCCGCGAGTCGTCGTGTTTCCGGCGTCTCCGGTGACCGATAGATAGCGGCGCCGCCGTAGTTAGGCTCGCCATGTTCGCGCCCGTCGCATGCGCTCCGTAGCTCGCCACCGCATCGGCCGTAGCGTCGGCTAGATGCTCGACGCCGGCGCGGTCACCGCCGTGCGCGCTCGCCGGTCGTGGCCACGCCACGGTCAAACCTCGGTGGGCCGCGCGCGCCTGCGTGGCTGCCACCGTGGCAGATGGCCCACTGGTCAGTGGCTGTGGGTAGCCACTGGCGCGGTGAGAAACGATTCGGTTATTTTTCTGAAATTATTAAAGAAATGCAGATATTCAAGGAAAACTTGTAAAATTCATAACAAATTGAATATTGCTCCAAAAATTACAAATAATATATCAAAATGTTCAGGGGAAATAACTTTACATGTTAGCATCATTTACATGTTCAACTAAATTAATTTAGTTGCTGTTTATTTAAAATAAGGAAAATGGCAGAAAAAGGAAATGACTTTGTAAATTCATAACTTATTAAATTTTGATCCAAACTTTGCAAATAAGGTATCAAAATGATCAGTGGAATAAACCTTACACTCTAACATTATTTTCATGTTAAACTAAACACTGGAGATAGCTTTTACTTGCACTTTAGTAAAAGGGCAGATTATAGAAGGAATTTGGGAAATTCATAACTTTGAAAATAATGATCCAAAAATTAGGTGTGACCTATCAAAATGTTCAGCACATATTATACCTCATGTTTCACCCTTTTTCCAAACATGGATAATTAGTTTTGATGCTATTTAAGTGATGTTAGTAAAATGGCAGCACTTAATTAATTATTGTAGATGCAATAACTTTTTAATGGTTTATCAGAAAAATGTGTTAATACATCAAAATGCTCAGACTAATATGAACCAAACCCTAACATCATTTGCATGCATATTTGAGCACAATTAAGGTACTGCACTATTTTCGAAGTTAGAAAAACAGTAAATTAAATATGGGGCTTTATCTCCTCTTGTTGTAATAATTATTTTGCACCCCATTTAACTTGTTAGTTAAATTTCAGTGCATTAAAATGTCATGCCATCATGTGTTTGTGCATTGCACCTGTTTTGCCTGTGTGTTTATTGATTGTTGTCTTTCCGGTGTTTTTATGCATCGATAGATCAATCAGTCGGGGTGCCACCGCAATACCCTGACGAACCGTATTACCAGCCCCCTGAACAAGGCAAGCGTAATCCCCCCCTCTGAGCATGTCTCCTCCTATGTTTTCGCAATTATTTTCCCCACTATAATATTGCATTCGGTTCCAAATGTCTTTTGCTTGGATTAGAGTATCCTACTAGTTGCATTAGAAATCTGTTGCCATTACCTGTATCCTCCCTAATATCCATAGGATTGAAGTGTTGGCCCGAGAAATTATACTTGCCATGTAATTGCTTAGCCATGCTTAGTCTAGAGGATAGATGTCCGGTGGAGTTTCAATGTTGGAACAGTTGATGGAATGGCCGGATGTGATGGAAAATGTGGTGACGGATAATAAATTGCTAAAGGCGGGGATGAGAGGCCACGGGGAATGTGGTGGGTTGTCTCGTTCTCGCCGCCTAAGTGCGAGTTCTTTACCTCTTGAACCAAGACTGAGCGTGCTTCCATCGGTGGGCCTATGGGATCCCTACCGACCGACTAACTTGTGAGGGGCTCGCCGAGGGTCCTCTAGTTTGAGCTTCCATTTGCGCGTGCGTGAAGATGGTGGCCAGGACTGGGATGAGGATTGCGGGGTTTAGGAAAATAAGTGGCCGCGGGGCAGGGTGTTGGAGGCACCTGTCCTACCGCCACTGATGATCCTGGGTTAGTCTCAAGCAAGGTAAAGGTTGTAACCGCTCCCACTCAGCCGGCTTTCCCCGGAAGAGAGCTAATGTTCAGGCAATGAGCCGGACGGTACCGATGGTTAAAAACAGTACACCCCTGCAGGGTAAATCTTTTCGAAAAGCCGTGTCCACGGTTATGGACGACTTGGGAAAGGACGATAAGACCATAGAGAAACTTGAACGGAATGATTAAAACCTGAGTACTAAAGGTACTACCAAGAATGCAAGGTTGACTTCCTCGAGGGTGGTTCGGGGAGGTGCCTTGGTAGACAGGTGAAGTGATTGATGGTGGTTGTTGATGAAGCTGATCAAAGGAAAGAGTTTACTTCTCACCCCCTTTCGAAAATATTCTGATTAGTCGATGCCAGATGTCTTTTACAAAAAAACCAGCTTTATGCAAAATAGCCATAAAACCTTTGAAAGCCGATCATGGAGCTAGTAGCTCTAATAATCTTGCAGAGTTCGTCGAACTCAACGTTGTTTATTTGATTTCAGTGGAGGACTTCACCGACGCTGAAGGTGGGTTCTATGTGGACGTCGACGAGTAGTCTGGGGTTCCCAGGTGGCAGCTTGGGACATCCTGGAACAGCTGGCGCTGGAATGTTTATCTATAGGCCTCTTAGGCCATAATCTGGATCTTGTTGTTTAGAACAACTAAATTTGCTTCCGCATGATGTACTGTTGGGTCTGTGACCTCTGGTTGTAATATTTGCTATCTTTCTCTATTATAAGAGTTGAACTATAATGCTTTGAGTCGTAGAGTCTGTGATGTGCCAGTTGTTCCACAAGTCTTGATCTCTCTATTATGCTTTGATAGTGTGTCTGGTGGTATCGGATAACCGGAGACACAGTATCACTGTATAGCAGTCGGGTCGGGGCGCTACAAGTTGGTATCAGAGCAGTCTGCCTGTAGGAAACCCTTCTACTGGTCGATGTTGAGTCTAGTGTTTGTGAAAATATTTTAACCTAAAAATGAGTTGTGAAAACCATCTTAGGATTCTTTTTACTCCTTACCTGGTTACACTCTAATCTCGGAGCTATCTTACCTCGATTTGAGTTAAAAGTTTTACTTCTCGTCTATCACCTCAAAACTTTAGGATAACGTGGGTGGGTTCGACCTTGAGTGTTATGTGTCCGGTTGCTCCCGCTGCGTTGAATCCCCAAGTCAACCAGATGTTCCTACCGAGTCTAATCTTTTGATCCTTCTTTGGGTTTTAACCCAAGGACTTGAACATAAGGTCCCGGATTGTGCCAACTAGAGGGTGTTGAATCACATGGTTTCTTAACTATTTGAAACCCACGCTAGTAGCACATGATGCTGATCTTCGACCCAAGTTCTATCCTGTTGACTCCTTGTTAATTGTTACACAATGTATTATCGTCCCTAGTCTGTGTACTTGAGTAGACGCTAATGCTATTGTTCGACCATTCGGAGAAAGATACTAACTGTGTCATTGTCAAATCTCCAGAATGGCTCGAGGAGGCCGCGGAGGCCGAGGAGGCCGCGGTAACCACGACGATGATGAGGATGATCTGCCGCCACCACCCTCGATGGCTGAGGTCTTGATGGCCATTGAGGAGAACCGTGGCGCAATGAGCGGTTGCTGGAGCAGTTGGTGCAGCAGAATGCACAGAGGAATGGCTGCAACACTCTCACCGAGTTCCTGCGCTCGCAGCCACCCACCTTCGCCGATGCTAAGGAGCCACTGGACGCTGATGACTGGCTTCGCGCTCTGGAGCGCCAGTTCGGCGCGCTGCATGTCCCAGTGGCCGAGCAAGTCAACTTCGCCACCTACCTCCTGACTGGTGCGGCTGGCTGCTGGTGGGAGAGTCATGTGGCGCTATTCGCCGCAGACCATGTTTTCACTTGGGCAGAGTTCCGCACAGCCTTTCGTGCGGCTACATACCTCAGCCAATAATGGACCTGAAGAGGAGGGAGTTCCTGGATTGCACCAGGGTAATATGGATCTTCGAGCTTATGGGTGCAAATTCAACCATCTCTCTCGTTACGCCCCTCGGGACGTGACCAATGATGCTGACAAGCAAGAGTTGTTCCGCAAGGGGCTTGCACCGAGGCTCCGCTATGAGTTGCTGCCCTTCAAGTTTCAGAACTACCAGGAGCTGTTCAACCAGGCTCTCACTCTTGAGCAAGGAAGGAAGGAATTTGAGGCTTCCAAGAGGCCAGCACCAGGGGACCACTCGAGTTCCTCGGCTTCTCAGAGCAAGAAGCGCAGGGTTTTCGTTCCCTACAGCGCTGTGCCGCGTGCTCCATTCATGCCGAGGGCCGCGGGGTACAGGCCACCACCGCCGCGCCCCACTACTTCGACACCTGGGGCGAGCGGAAGTGGGTATCGCCCTCAGCTATCTGTCCCTCCTGGAAACACTTGCTACAGCTGTGGCCAGGCTGGCCACTACTCCAGGGAGTGCCCCCAGAAGGCACCTATCACGGGAACTCCTGCACGAGCCCCCGCCACTCCAGCTGGCAAGGCTGGACCTATCGTGCGTGGTCGCCTGAACCACGTCTCTGCTGAAGAAGCTGAAGAGGACCCCGGCGTCCTCATGGGTGAGCTACGAATCAACAACAATCTCGCTACAGTTTTGTTTGATTCTGGAGCATCGCATTCATTCATATCCATAGCATTTGCAAAAGACCACAAAATACCGTTCGAGAAGTTGAGCCGTCCCTTGATGATCTCCACGCCTGGCTCCAAATGGCAAACCGATGGGGTTACCCCTGAGGTCTCTATTACTATAGGGTATCTGTCCTTCCCTTTCGCGTTGGTAGCTTTGAAGTGCAACGGCATTGATGTCATATTGGGCATGGACTGGTTAGTAAAATACCGGGCTAATCTCGACTGTGCGGCCAAGACCATCACCGTGACCACTTCGTCCGGCGACATTGTTGAGTATTGGTCTGCGCTATCAAGACCTCCATCTTCCGTCATTCCCAACTCACCGGAGATCAGCCTCTACTTTATGGAAGGCTTGTCCCCCCTGAAATTCATGAAATACACGTGGTGTGTGATTTCCCGGATGTGTTCCCGGAGGAATTGCCTGGCATGCCACCTGATCGAAGTGTGGAGTTTGTCATAGATTTGCTTCCCGGTACTGCTCCGATTTCTAAGAAGCCCTACCGTATGCCGGTGGAAGAGTTGGCTCTGTTGAAGGAGCAAATCGATCAGCTGCTAGCGAAGGAGTTCATTCAGCCAAGCAGTTCACCTTGGGGTTGTCCGGTACTCTTTGTCAAGAAAAGGGATTCTACCGTTCCTCGTTTGGTTTCTGATTATAGGCCGTTGAATGCGGTGACAATCAAGAACAAGTATCCTATTCCCCGGATCAATGATCTGTTAGATCAGTTAGCTGGTGCAACGGTATTCTCCAAGATGGATCTGAGGTCAGGATACCACCAGATCAAGATCAGAAAGGAGGATATCCCAAAGACGGCATTTGTTACTCGTTACGGCTCATATGAGTACACCGTCATGTCCTTTGGTCTCACCAATGCTCCAGCTACTTTCATGAGGCTCATGAACTCCATCTTCATGGATTATCTCGACAAGTTTGTCGTCATTTACATCGATGACATCCTCGTTTATTCCAAAACCGATGAAGAGCATGCCGAACATCTTCGGTTGGTCCTGACACGACTTCGAGAACACCGCCTCTATGCCAAGTTCTCCAAGTGTGAATTCTGGTTGGATAATCTCGTCTTCCTTGGTCATGTGATATCCGCTAATGGTGTGGCTGTCATTCCCGACAAGATTCAATCCATTTTGGATTGGAAAACTCCAATGTCAGTCAAGGACATCCGTAGCTTTCTCGGATTGGCGGGTTATTACCGCCGATTCATTGAGGGCTTCTCCAAGATAGCCAAGGCTCTGACTGACCTTCTTAAGAAGGACAGAAAGTTCGTATGGACGGACGCAGCTGAAAAGAGCTTCCAGACACTGAAAGCCAAACTCACATCTGCTCCTGTGCTCGTCCTGCCGGACACCAGCAAGGATTTTGTCGTCTTCTGTGACGCCTCTCTGCAAGGCTTGGGCTGTGTGCTAATGCAAGATGGCCATGTGGTGGCGTATGCCTCTCGCCAATTGAAGCCGCACGAGCACAACTACCCAACTCATGATCTAGAACTTGCCGCTGTGGTTTATGCTTTGAAGCAATGGAGACCATACCTGTTTGGTAACCGTTGTGAGATTTTCTCGGATCACAAGAGTCTGAAGTACCTCTTCACCCAGCCGGATCTAAATCTCAGGCAAAGGCGTTGGTTGGAGTTAATCACGGACTACAATGTGAGTCTGAACTATCAACCCGGCAAAGCAAATGTCGTGGCTGACGCGCTAAGTCGGAAGTCTTATTGCAACAATCTGATGATTGAAAAGGCTCAACCTGCTCTCCATGAAGAGTTCGCCCGTTTGAACCTGGAAGTCGTTCCCTCTGGCTATTTGGCAAACTTAGAGATCAAATCCACTCTTGAGGAGGAGATCAAGGCTGCCCAGCAGCAGGATGCGGAAATTCTCGAGATTAAGGAGAAGATCTCTAGCGGCAAGGCTAAGTGTTTTTCCGTTGATGACACTGGCGTGGTCTATTTCGGTCACCGTCTAGTGGTGCCAAAAAGTGGGAATGTGAAAGGGCTGATACTCCTAGAAGCCCATGAGTCCCCCATCTCTATCCATCCTGGTAGTACCAAGATGTACCAAGATCTTCGGCCAATTCTGGTGGTCCTGTATGAAACGGAAATTGCGGAGTATGTTGCGGAATGCGACGTCTGTCGCCGTGTAAAGGCTGAACATCAAAGGCCTGCCGGCACTCTTCGCCCTATTGCCGTCCCGGAATGGAAATGGGATGAAATCGGTATGGACTTCATCACCGGGTTTCCCAGATCTCAAAAGGGCAACAATGCAATCTGGGTAATCATTGATCGACTGTCCAAGGTTGCTCACTTCCTACCAGTCCGTGATGATATACGGGCAAGTCAACTGGCTGACTTGTATATGGCTCGTATCGTTCCATTGCATGGGGTCCCTCTAAGGATCATATCGGACCGTGGAAGTATCTTTGTATCCAAATTCTGGCAAAGTTTCCAAACTGCTATGGGGTCCCGTCTCAACCTCAGTACCGCCTACCACCCCCAAACTGATGGTCAGACCGAAAGAGTGAACCAAGTTCTGGAAGACATGCTTCGGGCATGTGTAATCTCTTTTGGCAAGGGTTGGGAGAAGTATCTCCCTTTCGCGGAGTTCTCCTACAACAATAGCTATCAAGCTAGTCTGGGCATGGCTCCCTTTGAGGTTCTCTATGGAAGAAAATGCCGTACTCCTCTGAATTGGTCCGAGACCGGAGAGAGAGCACTCTTTGGTCCAGATGTGATCAATGAAGCTGAGGAGAAGGTCAGAATCATACGGGAGAATCTGAAGATTGCTCAGTCTAGGCAGAAGAGCTACTATGATAAGCACCATCAGGAGGTTCACTATGAAATTGGTGATAAAGCTTACCTCCGTGTCTCTCCCCTTCGAGGCGTTCGTCGCTTCGGGATCAAGGGAAAATTGGCCCCTCGCTACGTTGGCCCTTTCAATGTTCTGGCCAAGCGGGGAGATCTTTCTTATCAATTGGAGTTACCAGCCAACTTCCCAGATGTGCATGACGTGTTCCATGTATCCCAACTTCGCCGTTGTTTCAAAGATCCTATCCATGGAGTCAATCATGAGGAGCTAGATATCCAGGAAGATCTCACTTATCGCGAGCACCCTATCCGAGTCCTGGATGAAGCCGAAAGAAAGACTCGTAACAAGACCACCAAATTCCTAAAAATTCAGTGGTCTCATCATTCCGAGGAAGAAGCAACCTGGGAAAGGGAGTCTAGTCTTCGTGAGGAGTATCCCGACTTCTTTCCACAATCTTAGAATCTCGGGACGAGATTCCTGTAAGGAGGGTAGAATTGTAACAGCCCCAAGTTTGTAAACCTAAAATGTGAACCAAATTTTCACTTTTGCTTCTTATTCATGCATCATGGCATCCTTTGTTTCAGTATCAAGTTGAAATCAAGTGATAAAAACAAATCGAAACAAATGGAAACAAGGGCCCCAAATCAAATTCAATCCTTGTAACTCAAATGTGTTCGTTCTTGACAAACACAAATACAAATGCTGTTCCATATTTGTCAAGAAAGTTCCTAAAAGTTCAAAACAATATTTTGCACTTGCTTTTAAATTAATAAGGGAGCAACATTTGAATTTTAGCAAAAAGGCCATATTCTAAACCTTTGAACAAATGTTGAGCAAAACATTTTATTTTGAGACGCCAATTTTTGTGGAGCCTCTACATGATATGGGGAGGCTGCCCAAATATTTTCAGAATTTTTGGAATAAGTTAAGTGTCCCAAATAAATCCAGGTAATGCTACTGGTTTTAAAAAGGAAAAAGAAGAAACAGGAAAAGGACTTACTTGTAATTAGGAAAAGTATTCCAGGGGGTTTTCAGAAGAATCCGTCGTCTCTCACCTCCCCGAGCCCGCCGCGCGCGCCGTGGTCGACAGCGCGACGCCAGGGCCCCCTCCTCGCTCCCACGACGCCGCCCAGACCCCCCTGCTCTCCTGCCGCGTCGAGGACGATAAGAGGCCCCCCTCGCCCTCTGCTCGACACCACTCCACCGCCCTCCCTCTCCCTTTTCCTCCGCTGCCATGGCCGAGACCGAGCCGAGCTCGCCGTCGCATCGCCGTCGCTAGAGACCACCCCGAGCAAATCCAAGCACGCCACCGCCTCCGCCTAGTCTTCCTCCTCCTCTTCGTGCACGGAATCGAGCCGGGGCACCGTCGTTGCGGAGATCCACGCCGTCTTCTCCAACTCCGGCCGACGGACCTCCGAGGAACCTCGCCGTCGACTCCAGCCTCCTCCGTCACCGCTGCGAGCATCCACGCGTCGAGGGTGAGCACGCGGATATCCTGGGCACGCTCATTGTCCTCTTTAGGCTTCGTAGCCGTAGCTCCACCGTAGCTCGCCGCCGGCCGCCGCGAGTCGTCGTGTTTCCGGCGTCTCCGGTGACCGATAGATAGCGGCGCCGCCGTAGTTAGGCTCGCCATGTTCGCGCCCGTCGCATGCGCTCCGTAGCTCGCCACCGCATCGGCCGTAGCGTCGGCTAGATGCTCGACGCCGGCGCGGTCACCGCCGTGCGCGCTCGCCGGTCGTGGCCACGCCACGGTCAAACCTCGGTGGGCCGCGCGCGCCTGCGTGGCTGCCACCGTGGCAGATGGCCCACTGGCCAGTGGCTGTGGGTAGCTCTAATCTTGCGAGTTCGTCGAACTCAACGTCGTTTGTTTTGTTTCAGAGGAGGACTTCACCGACCTTGAAGGTGGGTTCTTTGTGGACGTCGACGAGTAGTCTGGGGTTCCCAGGTGGCAGCTTGGGACATCCTGGAACAGCTGGCGCTGGAATGTTTATCTATAGGCCTCTTAGGCCATAATCTGGATCTTGTTGTTTAGAACAACTAAATTTGCTTCCGCATGATGTACTGTTGGGTCTGTGACCTCTGGTTGTAATATTTGCTATCTTTCTCTATTATAAGAGTTGAACTATAATGCTTTGAGTCGTAGAGTCTGTGATGTGCCAGTTGTTCCACAAGTCTTGATCTCTCTATTATGCTTTGATAGTGTGTCTGGTGGTATCGGATAACCGGAGACACAGTATCACTGTATAGCAGTCGGGTCGGGGCGCTACACCAGGAACTTTGTCCGGTCCCGCTACTATCTCAACTGGGAAACTGGGGAGTTCGTTACCGATCACGACGATGTGAAGCAATTCCAGCAAAATCTGGTAAGTGAATTTAAATACCACAGATATCTCAAAGTCCATTGCGTTGATCTCAAATTTCTAAGTGTGTTCACCTTTGTGTGCAGGAGGACGAGTTGAAGGCTGAGGCTGAGGCCGGCCAGTCGTCGTCCCAGGGTGAGAGGGAAGTGTGGGACACTACTTTCAACCGGGCGATGAACGTTGCAAAGGGAAGGGACAAGTTGGCGCCGCCGACATCAGCTGGCCGTGTGTCAGGCTATGGTACGAGCGTGAAGTTCACGGAGTACTACAGCTCGGACGGCGCCGACGAGAAGAAAAAGAGGAAGAGGACGTCCAAGAACGAGGATAGAGCCGAGGTTGAGCGGCTGAAGGCGGAGCTGGAGGAGCTGAAGAAGAACACCGTGGACAAGCAGGAGGTGCAAAAGCTAGTCCGAGAAGGCATCCACCAGATCATGCCCGCGCAGATAGTGGAGGGGTTCGCTGCCTGGATGGCGGGAGGTCAACAGGGGCCGATACACGTGCCCAGCTTCTCCGGCAGCAACTCCACCATGAACCGGTCGCCGAGCGACATCATCGTGACCCCGCCGCCCATGGCCTCTTTGGTCACACCGGCGCTGCCTACCGCACCGGGACGCGAGAAGAAAACTCCGGCCACCGCCGCTGGCACCGGCGCCCGTGTCTCGACGGAAGCCGAGCTGGACGTCGTCACCAAGGTTACTAATTAATTAGTCTGCGTCGTCTTCTGTATAACTATGTCCTTCTGTATAACTATGTCTGCTTCGATCGATGACTGTATTAATCACACAAATGCATATGTTGCTTAATTTCATTATAGGAAACGCCTTGCATGCTCCTGCATAGGGTAGCGACGAGTTGAAGGAAGTTGCTACGGGCCTTATCCTAAAAACAGGCAGCGAACTAATGCACCACGCTCCAGTGGACAAGGGTTTTATGAAGGTCAAGGTAGTCACGGTGCCGAGAGTGTATCACAACATGGACCCCCCCGTTCAACCTCAAGGAGCCGATGAACACGTGGTCCTTGGAAAGTGCCCCGAATGGGTCTCGCTATGGCCGAAGACCCAGATTCGTCTTGGGGGGGTATTATTGATGAGGGCCCAAGACGCAACACCGGCGCCACCTCAAAGTTCCGGCGGGACGCTCCGATCCGTCCCCCGAAGAAGCCTGCAGCCGTCGCCACCAACCGCCAGAAGCAACTGTTGGTAGGCTCTCAACCACAACCGGTGCAATTGGGCTCCGAACCACAACCGGTGCAATTAGCAGGCAACGCCTCTTCACCTCAACGTATTGGTGGCAACGACGACGACGACGATGATGATCTTATCGACGTCGATGGCTTCCTCAACACTGGCGCCGAAGACGCCGACGGATTCATGCGTCCTGTGGATCTCGAACCACCCTTCCGTGCCCACGCCGATCAACCTGCTCGTCTCAATGCATTCACGCAGCGCCTGGACTTCCAGGGTTTATCTCAAGAAACACCTCCAGCAGCCGGCGTTGCAGCTCAAGACAAACCGGCTACCGGCGTTTTCTCCCCTGGCACGATTGCGAAATCGGTTGCAGAGGGGCTTCGTGGGCAGCCATGGAGCAATAAGCCCAGGAGGCCCCCCAAGAAGATGCCAAAGGGCGCCTCTGCGAGCCAGCCACCTAAGATGCCAAAGGGATCAAAGGGCGCCTCTGCGAGCCAGCCAACTCCTATGATTATCCAGGGTCGTGAAGACACCATACCACCCCCTCCGGACAAATCGGCGCACATGGTTCATGAAGCTGGAAAACCGATAGTGCCTCCGAAGATGACCCACCTCGCAACTCCATCAATGATCTCTTTGAGCGCTTCTATCTCTATGCTAGAGGGCTTTCTTCTAAAAGACAGGGATCCAAATTACCCGGCGTTCACTGTCCAAGTGCCAAAGGAAGAAGGCGGGTTGGTGGTCGTCGGTGAACACCCCGCGGATCTGTTCTTAGTAGCATACGAGGACGTGTTCAATCTATTTAACCAGCAGCGGCTCAACTATAACTTGGTCCGCCTATACGCGCTCAATGAGGCTATGACTATCCACAGAGATAATCTCTCGCACGTCGCGGTAGCGGATCCCTACTACATGCGTGACAGCCAGCTGGTGCAAGGATCTGTGACACGGACCAGCGCAGTTGAGTACCTCGAGAGGTTCATGTTGCAAAACCAGCAAAAGAATTGCCTTCTTGTGCCTTTCTTTCCCGAGTAAGTACACATCCGCTCGCCGCCGTATCTTGTGCCTTTCCGAGTTCAATGCATGCATGTTTCTGATCATCATCTCATTTAAATTGTGTTGTGCAGGGACAAGTACTGCGTCCTCATCATCCTACACCCGAGCCATTACCATGCCACTTATTTTGACTCAGGTAGTAGTACTACGAAAAGGTATGCCAACATAATTGCTGTCCTCAATCAAGCTCTTCACGGCTACCACCAAAAGGGAGGCGTCTTCGAAAGCACCGTGCAACCACAATTAATTGATAATAAGTTGCGCCGGTTCAAGCATATCACCGAGTTCTCTTGCCTCAAGGAGCAGTCGGGCAGCGAGATGGATGCCTTCTACGCCCTCCGTCATATTAACATGATTATCCGAGATGGAGCGCAATGTGGTTTGCCATCTGCTTTACAAACATGGGTCGAATATGACAGACGCAAGTCCGATATGGATCTTAGAAAAGACTTCCAATGCATCAAGACCAAGTTATCGGAAGTCATCGTCGGAAATGTTATCACAGCAGGGGGACCTTCCATTTCTCCCGACGAGGTAGATAGGATGTATTATAAAAGAAAACCTTACACATGCACACATACATACTCTATTTTATCCACTTAGATGAATAAATCATGCATGCATACTCTATTGATATTATTAACCAATATATATCTATCTCCATCTACAGGGTTGCATCAGAGAGAAATCGAAGAACGCCTAAAGTTGCAGAAGGACAACAGGGCGTGGATGACGAAGAAAGACGGCAAACCATTCCCGGCGCCGCTCGCACCGCTCGCTACATGAGATCATCGTGCTCCCGCTTTTGCTCACCGTCAACGCCGAGATGTAATCTATTCGATCCTAGTGTAGGCGGTGAACACTTCATTTGTAACGTGTGCAACGATCGATTAACTTTTGTATATATCTCAACACTTGTGTAAAACTTCGGCACTTTTGTATCAACTTGTGATGAGACATATATTAGTAATGTGTTTGTTTTGATATATGCATCTGTGAAAATATATCCCTGTTTCTGTTATATCTGTGTAAATATGAAATATACATGTATTCTGGTATTATACTGGTATTTGTATTCTGGTAATATACGGGTACAATACGGCACAGTAATTCTGTGGCGCACCCAGAACTATTCTGTGGCGCACCCTATTCTGTGGCGCATGGTGAGTGGGGTGCGCCACAGAATAGTTATTCTGTGGCGCACCAGGCTGGGTGCGCCACAGAATAGCCACTATTCTGTGGCGCACCTGGTGGTGCGCCACAGAATAGCTTATTTAGTGGCGACTATTCTGTGGCGCACCACCCATGCGCCACAGAATAGCCAAATGGTGCGCCACAGAATAGCTTTTCTGTACTAGTGTGTTAATGACTAACCCAGGATCATCAGTGAGGACGGGACAGCCATGCCTTCAACACCCTATCCCGTGGACACTCAATGTCCTAAAACCACCATCCTCATCTCAGTATTGGTCACCGTCTTCACGCACGCGCAAATGGATGCTCAAACTAGAGGACCCTGGCTAGTCCCGCCCAAGTTAGTTGGTCGACGAGGGCTCCATATACCCCACCGAATGGAAGCGCGCTCATTCTTGGTTCAAGAGGTAGAGAACTCGCACCTAGGCGGCGAGAACGAGACAACCCACCACATTCCATGTGGCCTCTCATCCCCACCTTTAAGCATGTTTAGTATCAGTATCCACATTTCTCCACCATTATCCGGACATTCCGTCAACAATTCCAACAACGAAATATCCACCGGACAACTAAGCATTTAACTAAGCATGGCTAAGCATATACAGTACATAGTTAATTAACTCAGGCCAACAAAGTAATCCTATGGATATTAGGAGGGAACAGGTATTGGCATCGGAACATAATGCAACTATAGGATACTCTAATCCAACCAAATTGACATTTGGAACCGCATGCAATATTATCGTGGAGAAAATATTTGCGGAAAACATAGGAGGAGACATGCTCAGAGGGGGGGGGGTTACGCTTGCCTTGCTCGGCAGGTTGGTAAGACGGGTCGTCAGGGTATTGCGGTGGAACCCCGACTGCTTGATCTATGGATGTATAAGAACACCGTAAAACACAATCAAATACCACACCATATAAAACAAGTGCAATGCACAAGCACATGATGATATGACATTTTATATGCACCATAGAAGTATTAAACATGACCAACAAGTTAAATGGGGTCCCAGATATATTTACTGCAATATTTGGGATAATCCACATGTTTAACTTAATGATATTCACCAATTTTGCAAATATGCAGTACTGAAATCATGCTCAAACATGCATGAGGATGATGCTAGAGCAAAGGTATTTTCATACTGAGCATTTTGATATAAAGAACACATTTTTCTGATTAACCAATGAAAAGTTATTGCATTTCCAATATTGGATTTAGTGCTGCCATTTTTCCAAAATGAGTTTAGCAACATGAAAACTAATTAACCAGGATGGAAAATAAGGTGAAACATGAGGTATATTAGTTGCTTAACATTTTGGTAGTTTAAACTTAATTTTTGGAGCAATATTATTAGAGTTATGAATTTTCTAAATTCATCTTCATTTCTGCCCTTTTTCTGAAATGCAAGAAACATTTATTTCCAGTATTTAATTCAACATGGAATTGTCATGAAAAATGTAAGGTTTCTTCCCCTGGTCATTTAGAGACCGAGTTTGCATTTTTCTGATTTATAACTAAAAAGATATGCATTTTCTAAAATCTATTTCTTTTCTGCCAAATTCTTAACTTTAATAAAACATCAATAAAGCTAGTTTATTTGGATGTGTGAGTTATATAAACTTACAGGTTGTGTTCTTCTGAACATTTTGGTATATCATTTGTAACTTTTGGACAAGTAATCAAAAAGTTATTGATTTTACAATTCTATACATATTTCTGCCTTTTATTCATTTTTCCAGAAAAATCGCACGGGAACGTTTTTCACTCAGCCCTGGGCTAGCCCGTGCCACTGACGGCTGGGCCCGTGGCCACGGTGGCGTCCACGTGGGCGAGCGAGGCCCACGCTGGCTTCGACCGCGACGAGGCCGTGCCCGTGGCGCGCTGGGTGCGGTGAGCGCCGACGGCGGCGAGTTCGCGCGGGATGGACAGAGCGCGCGAGGGGACGATCTACTGAACGCAAACGACGCCCGCGGCTACGGACTACCTACTGGTGGCGCCACAGACCCAATGGTCGCCGGCAAATGCTCCGGCGACGGGCTACGGCGGAGGTACGCTACGGTCGCGGCGGGGGCTACGGCTACACGGCGATTTAGAGCACGAAAGAGAGGTCGGAGATGTACAGCAGGACCGTGAGCTCACCCTCGACGCGTGGGTGCTCGCGGCGTAGACGGAGGAGGTCGGAGGCGGTCGTGAGCTTGGTCGACGTCCGGCGGCCGGAGAGGAGGAAGACGGCAATGCGTCGGCGATCCCAGGCTTCCCTTCTCGATTCCTTGCACGGGGAGGGAGAGGGAGACGCGGCGAAGGCGGCGGTGTGCTTCGATCTGCTCTGCGCTTCCTGGAACGGTGGCGATTCGCGGCGGCGACCTCAGCTAGGTCACTGCCATGGCGGAGAGAGAGAGAGAGAGAGAGCAAGGGGAAAATATCGGGGAGAGAGAGCAGTGCACGCCTCGGTGGTGCTCTTATCCACCTCGTGGTGGTCGGCGTCGAGCAGGGGAGCAGTGTAGGGCGCGGCGGCGAGCTGGCGCGGCGGGAGCAGCTCGGCGTCGGTCGCTACAGAAGAAGACGAAGACATTCTCCCAGAAAACCCCCTAGGCTTATTTTCTCATTTACCAAAAGGTCCTTTTCTGTTTTCTTTTTAAAAACCAGTAGCATTTCCAGGATTTTATTGAGGCTTTTAAATATTTTAGAAAAATCTGAGAAAATTCATGGAGCCTCCCATCAACATGTAGAATCACCACAAAAATTGGTTTTGCCAAATAAAATGTTTTGCATAACTTTTGTTCATAGAGTTTGTTTATGGCATTTTGGTTAAAACCAAAATGAATTTACTTTAGAATTTTGAAAACAAGAGAAAAATATTTATTTGGAACTCTTGGAACTTCTTGACAAATATGGATGTCTATTTGAATTGTTTTTGTCATAACAACTCATTTGAATTTGGAGTATTTAGAAACAATGGGTGCTTTGGTTTCCATTTGTTTTTAATTTGTTTTCCAAATCTTTGTTTCAACTTGAGCACTTAAGCAGATAATGCCATGATGCATGAATGAAATGCAAAAGTGGAAATTTTATTCACAAAATTTCAGTTCACAAACTTGGGGCTGTTACAGTTAAGAAGCTAGTTCAAGAGGTAAAGTCTCTTGTACTTTCATAAAGTATATGTCTGAATATAGTTTAGCATTAAAAGAAGCAGCAAAACATTTAGCTCCTTCTATTGGTTTCTCGGATCACGATTCACCAAAAGAAGATTCCAAAATTATAATAAGACAGAATAATACTATTCTCCAATTACTAGTTCAGATTTTAGAGAAGCTAAACAGTGAGCAAAGCAATAAAGAAATAGTTTTACCCTCGTCGGGTTTGGTTTCATCCTCAAGAAATATTAATTCAGAAAAATGGAATTATCTAAGACTCACTCTAGAAGAGATAGAACCATCCAATTAGTAAGGCAAGATTCAAAGCCTCTAACTTTGAGAAATAAAATATCTTGCAAAGGAGATGACATAGATAACTTAGAAGATGTCATAGACCTAGAAGGAGACCTTGAAAGATATCAAAAAGACACTTTGAGAAAAATAAGACCACAACAGGTATATCATATGGGAATATTTGAAAGTAAAAGTGGCCTATATAGAATATCTAGAGAAATAGAATTAAGTGTTGTATCACATCCTGTAGAATTAAGGATTGTAAGCAAAAATATCGAAAATGAACTTAAATATGCTGGTTATAAATTTATTCATCAAGGCATGTATATTATAGGAGTAAAAGGAATGACAAGAAAGAAATTAGGAACGAAGGTCCTAATAACGTTATTAGATAAAAGATGGGGATCCGTTGATAAAGCGGCATTAGGTTTTATGGAAGGAGACATGAATGAAAATAGGTTAATAACCTATATAGCACCAGACCTAATGATGCCTGTAAAAGAATTCGTTGAGAAAATGAGTTTTGGTTTTCAAACCAAAGGATATGAAGATTTTAAAGGAACCAATTTGTTAGTAAGTATAGAATTTATAGGAAGACTTACTAATAAAAGTAGCTCTAGGTATAGAGTAAATGTAAATGATGTAATTGAAAATATGCAATCGAAAGGTATAAAGTTTATGTGTCTTCTTAAAATAAGTTCCAAAGCGAGAGCCAGAGAAGAGTGGAATATAAGTGAACTTATAGAAAAGAAAGATTTAAAACAACCAGAAGGTTACATAAGTTACCAAAATTGTGAAGGAAGTAGTAGCATAAGATTCACGAATTATAAGTCTGCAGCCTTAGATGAGCATGAACCTTTCTCATCTAGTACAAGCAATAATACAAAAAAATGTCTATCTGAATGTATGGACCGAGCAGACCTAGAAGACGAAATAAGACATTTTGAAGAGAAACTAAAGCGCATAGATTGGGAATATAATAATTCCATGACTACCGATTGGCCTAAAGTAAGAGAAAAAAATTGTTCTTCATTAGAGAAATTGCTAGATTAAATAGGTTGAAGAAAGAGAAAAAAGCAACAAATAGTAGCTCAATTATGTTAACTGAAAATATAAAGCCGAGAAAAAAGTAAATATTTGTAAAGCAGAATTAGACCACAAAAATAAAGAAATAAGTGAAGACGAGCAATGGGATATAAATAATAATATACTGCTAGAAAGTTACAAAGATGAAATTGAAAATTATGATAATGCTGAGCAGTATAACGATTTTATAAATTCTTTAGATGATGAGAGCCTACAAAATTTAGATAATGCAATGGAAGCCATGGAAACAGGTAATAGTAATAAAAGAAAAAGACCTGGAGAACCTTCGGTAAAAAATGAAGGCGAGAGAGAAAGACCTACTAGGAACTCTGGAACATGGCCTCCAGAAAAAGAAGATTATCCATCTTACTATATTCCTAGTCAATATAAATATACGGGTGGACAAAGAAGAAATTTTGAAAAAGTTGTTCAGTTTCAAAATTCAAAAAGTGATGGAGCCATCTTAAATTTAGCAGCCCATGACCCAATAGATTGGCCAAATATAATCAGTATATGGAAAGGCTTAATAGTACAAAAATACATACAAAATCAACATAATATAGGTACAAAAGTAGAAGATATGCTTACTTATCTAGAAACATTTTTAGGAGAATCTGTAAAAGTTTTATGGGAACAATGGGTAGAAATTTACCCCAATGAATATGAGCAATTGAAAAAGGCTGGAAATAATCCTAATAACTTTGCGAATATTATATCAAACATTATAATAGCTGAAGATCCAGAATTAGGACATACTTCATTACAAAATGAAGGTTAAGAGAGATAGAAAAATTAACATTAACTAGTTGGAAGGGGATAAAAGAATTTTCGCAGCACTATTTATATAACGCCACCACTGCTAAGCAAGGGTTCAATAAAGGTGTAATTGAACGATACTTAAATAAATTACCGGATCCCTTAGGAACCATGATATTTGAAGAATATAAGAAAGAGACTCAGGGAACTATAGCAAACATTTCCCAAGCTATAAATTTTGTGTTCAAACAATTAAGAAAAATATGTACTAATATCCAAGCACAGAGATCTATGAAAAAAGCTGACTACAATTTTTGCAGCAAAATTGTCCAAATTCCCTTAACATATGGAGAAGAAAGATATAGGAATAGAAATTATCGTAAACCACAAAGAAGAGATAATAGGAATTTTAGGACAAAGAAAAGATACTTTCTAAGAAGATCAGACAATAGATCCCCTTTCCTACATAAAAGAAATGTTAGGCGGTATGATCCTAGAAAATCTTATGATAAAACATGCAGATGCTTTATATGCAACTCGCCTGAACATTTGAGTAAAACTTGTCCTAACAAAGATCAGAAAAGATATTCTAGTAAGTGCGAAGAACAAGAAAGGGTTTTGATAGCGTCAATGAGAATATCTTGGTGTGTGATGATGAAATAAAAGATGATGAGTCAATATATTCAATCATTGAAACAGATGAAGTAGAAAATGAAGAGATAGTAGAAGATTCAAGTGAGGACGAATTAGATTTAATTGATGAATTAGCTGGTCTAAAAATTGAAATGATGGATCAAGAAGAATGTGAACACGATTGGATTAGAGGAAAAGGTGATTATAATATAAAATGTGCATTTTGCAAATATTATCCAAGTCAGGATAATAGATCCACTTGTGGTTTATGCCTGAGACAAGCTTGTGCATCGTGTTTAAAAGCTAAAAACCAAAAATGGAGACAAGAAGTAGAGTTTGAGCCTGAAGATAGAATATTATCTAGCAGAGTTAGAGTTCTAGAAAATCGAATAAACAAGTTAGAAGAAGAGCTAGAAGAATTAAAATATAATCTAGATAATAACAATAATCCTAAAGAAAAAATTCCTGAAAATACTGAATTAAAAGATCAAATGGTAACAGTAAGGGATAAAAAAGGAGATAAGTTAATCCAATTGAAATATGCTATAACTAGTTTTGGAAGTAAGTATATAGTAAGGTTTCCATTTAAGGAGATACTAGGAATAAGGATTCCAATAAGAGTTGTGCTAAAACCAAACATCTCTTATAAAATATTAGCACTATTAGACACGGGTTGCACTAAAAATATCATTCATGACAAGTATTTTGTAAGATGCCCAGAAATAGTTAATACTATAGATGATGATAAAGCTGAAGTATCCACAGATATGTCAGGAATAAAGAAACTTCATAACCAGCTAGCATATAACATCGAATGTTATATAAATGGCACAAAATACATAATAGATGAAATTACAGTTAGAGATTTGTCATTAATAAATACTGATATGATAATAGGGTTAAGGTTTTTACAACAGTCATTACAAGCTACTATAATACATGAAGAAGGTATTACATTTGTTCCATATATAGATACAATCCCTTTCATTACAGAAATACAAAAAAGTAAAAAAGGAGTACAAAACTCAGAAGCATCTCGTATAGAAGAGGTGAATCCTGAAACTCCTGAAACCTGCATAGAAGCAGATGAACTTAGCTCAAGCATTGAACAATATCATATAGCAAATACTTGCACAGAATGTATAGGTTTGCAAACATTTGCACCAAACTGGTATAGGGATATAAAGTCTAAAAAAGATATAGATAAAATTGTGCAAAGATTAGAAGACTTACAAATTATTGGAGAAATACCAATGAAATATTGGGATAAGAATTCGATAATTTGTAAAATTAATATTATAAACCCAGATTATATAATTAAAGCATGTCCAATTGAGGCTACTCCAAAGGACATAGAAGAATTTAAAATGCATATTGAAGAGTTATTAAAACTAAAGGCAATTAGAGAAAGTAGAAGTCCTCATAGGTCTACTGCCTTTATCGTTAGAAATCACACAGAAGAAGTAAGAGGCAAATCTAGAATGGTTATTAATTATAAAAGACTGAACGACAACACTGTAGATGATGCATATAACATACCCAATAAGCAAGAATGGATTAATAGGATACAAGGAAGCAAAATCTTTTCTAAATTTGATCTAAAAGCCGGATTTTGGCAAGTAAAAATGGCGGAAGAATCAATTCCGTGGACAGCATTTACTTGTCCACAAGGTCACTACGAATGGCTTGTTATGCCATTAGGATTAAAAAATGCACCTGCATTGTTTCAAAGAAAAATGCAAAATATTTTTAATGAAAATCAAGCCTTCATATTAGTCTATGTAGATGACTTACTAGTATTCTCAAAATCCTACAAAGAACATATTGCTCACCTTGAAGTATTCTTTCGAAAGGTAGAACAAAATGGGTTAATCTTGTCTAAAAAGAAGATGGAAATTTGCAAAGAAAAAATTAATTTCCTAGGACATGAAATAGGAGAAGGAAAAATTTATTTGCAAGAACATATAGCTAAGAAAATATTAAAATTTCCAGATAGAATGGAAGATAAAAAGGAATTACAACAATTTTTAGGTATTGTTAACTATGCAAGAAATTATATAGATAACTTGGCAAAGCTTGCTGGACCTTTGTACGCCAAATTAAGAAAGAATGGCCAAAGACACTTCAATTCAGAAGATGTCAAATTGGTTAGAACCATAAAAGAAAAGTCAAAAATTTGAAACCCTTAGAATTACCATTAGATGATAATTATTTTATAATAGAAACTGATGCGTCTAAACTAGGATGGGGTGCGATATTAAAACAAAAACCTAATAAATATTCCGCAAAAACAGAAGAGAAAATATGTAGATATGCCTCAGGAAGTTATAAATTGAAAACAGTCAACAATATTGATAGAGAAATCCTTGCGGTAGTCCATGCAATAAATGCATTTCGGTTATACCTAGGATTTAAAGAATTCACTGTGCGAACAGACTGTGAAGCAATATGTAAATATTATAATCAAATAAATAGCAAGAAGAGCTCAACACGAAGATGGGTTTTATTTGAAGATATAATAACTGGAAATGGATATAAAGTTGTTTTTGAGCATATTAAAGGAAAAGATAATAGTTTACCTGATATATTCTCTCGGTCATCTATTTTGCAGGTATGAAGAAAGCAATGGGCTACAATGGAACTGAATATTACATGTTCGGACCTGATAATAAGCTCAGAATATTTCCCCCTAACACATTCAATTTCAAGCCTAAAGATCACATTGTTGTTGATGAAATACAAGGATGCATACTAGATAATTTATGGTATCAATATAATCATAGAAAAGATGATAAAGGCTACCTGTTATCAAATCTAAATAGCCTAGCAGAATATTTCAACATGATGAATGGCATATTACCACAATCTGAAAATATTGGAGTCCCAGAACTGAAGCCTCTATATGTCCTATATGATGGAAAGACTCCAGGAATATACTTATCCTTTGAAAAAATATTGGCAGAAAAGATTGAAGCAAAATATACAGGAGGAGCCTCCTGGAAGAAATATACAAGTATAGATGAAGCACTGAATCATGCAAGAAAGATGCTAGGAGTTAATTACTATATTGAGCCAATAGCTAAAGAATATATTCAACAACATAAGTTAGCTCAGAATAGAAACGCCCCAAAGTATACACCTCCCACAAAGGCCAAAGAAGAAGGGCAATCTTCTGGAAAGAAGCCAACTTATAAAGAATGCTTAATCAAGGGAGTTGATCCCCTTGACGGGGAATATATTGATCTAAAAATTGAGGAAAAATATAACCAAATATACGCAGAAATGAAAAAAGATTTGAAAGAGGAAGTTTTAAAGGAAGTGTTACAAGAAATGACAACAAAATTTGATAATATGAAAAAAGAATTGCAGCCCAATAACTTTCTAAATGATGATGGAGGGAATAAAACTGATATCAAAATGGAAGATTCACAGCTGCAAGATTCGCAGCTCCCAGAATAACTCAACAATATTGATATGAATATCAATAAATCGGGCATGGAGGACCTTGCCATACCTAAATATATTGATAAGGTATTATCAATAAAATGGGCGGGGAAGACCCCCTAATAATTTCAAAAGTAAAAAAAATAAAATAATAATAATAATAATGAAATATTTACTGAAAGAATGTTACCAAGTGAATAATTTGCTGCAAATATTATGTGCTTGAATGTACACATGCATGGATCATCGATCTTGCTATGCATGCAAGGAGAAGGACAAGCTTGTGAGTTCATCCAAGAGGACAAGCTTTCAAGTTTGTGCATTGAAGAGTCCAAGCATGCAAGTTTGTGCATGAAGGACAAAGTTATGAGTCCACATAAGAGAGCCAAATATGTGAGTATGTGCATGGCTGGTTTGGGCATGCAGCGAGAAGCTCTCTCGTGGATTCTTGAAGCAACGTGTTAGAAGCTGGAGCAAACAGCGCATAGAAGAGCTGGCAGCGGAGCATCCCAGGTGTCAGCAGAATAAAGCACGCATGAGCCCTCTCCCTGCTATATAAGGGCATCCAGAAGCGCACTTCGAGAACCAGGAGCAGAAGCTGTGAGCATAGTGCTAGGAGAGAACTTGTGCCTTGTACTACTAGTAGCTAGCCTCCACTCCACCTTGTAAAAAATCATAGTTTGTGAGCAAGAGAGAGTGTGAAGCAGTGTAAGTTTATTCCCATCTCTTGTTCTCTGTGTTCGGGGCTTCCCGAAAGGGAAAGCCATGTGTAAGTATGTCTAGTTTAATAAAGTGAGCTGCCTTGTGCAATCCAAGTTAAGTTGTGCGAATCATGTTTTTACGCTAGGGATCCTATAGGAGAAACCTCTACGTGTTGTTCCTTTTAAGCCTAGTGAGGCTGTTTAAAGAACCAGTAGCCGTAGAGAAGTGTTCCCTTCGGGTGGAACTGCTTGGGAAGACGGTAAAAACAGGTTAATACAATTAAAACTTGGAGTAGCTAAAGGTAATTTATCTTTGTTGAATATAGCATGCGATGCATATGGTGAGTACCAAGTAGGGGCATCACAACCACTGAGTACACCGAAGGCAGAATAGTTGGCTTCGCCAGCCTAAAGATCCTGCAATATAAATCATAAAAGCAAAATTAGATACAAACAATCTTAATTAATTTAATTTCGAATTTGTGGTTAAAATAATTTTCACTAATTAATTATTTTCGAATTTGGTTAATTAATTTTAAACTTTGATTAATATCTCAGTTAATATCGTTAATATAGATAAACATTGTTCTGTGTATGATGCATTTGAGCTCAATAACTTTCTAAATGACGATGGAGGGAATAAAACTGATATCAAAATGGAAGATTCACAGCTGCAAGATTCGCAGCTCCCAGAATAACTCAACAATATTGATATGAATATCAATAAATTGGGCATGGAGGACCTTGCCATACCTAAATATATTGATAAGGTATTATCAATAAAATGGGCGGGGAAGACCCCCTAATAATTTCAAAAGTAAAAAAAAAAATAATAATAATAATGAAATATTTACTGAAAGAATGTTACCAAGTGAATAATTTGCTGCAAATATTATGTGCTTGAATGTACACATGCATGGATCATCGATCTTGCTATGCATGCAAGGAGAAGGACAAGCTTGTGAGTTCATCCAAGAGGACAAGCTTTCAAGTTTGTGCATTGAAGAGTCCAAGCATGCAAGTTTGTGCATGAAGGACAAAGTTATGAGTCCACATAAGAGAGCCAAATATGTGAGTATGTGCATGGCTGGTTTGGGCATGCAGCGAGAAGCTCTCTCGTGGATTCTTGAAGCAACGTGTTAGAAGCTGGAGCAAACAGCGCATAGAAGAGCTGGCAGCGGAGCATCCCAGGTGTCAGCAGAATAAAGCACGCATGAGCCCTCTCCCTGCTATATAAGGGCATCTAGAAGCGCACTTCGAGAACCAGGAGCAGAAGCTGTGAGCATAGTGCTAGGAGAGAACTTGTGCCTTGTACTACTAGTAGCTAGCCTCCACTCCACCTTGTAAAAAATCATAGTTTGTGAGCAAGAGAGAGTGTGAAGCAGTGTAAGTTTATTCCCATCTCTTGTTCTCTGTGTTCGGGGCTTCCCGAAAGGGAAAGCCATGTGTAAGTATGTCTAGTTTAATAAAGTGAGCTGCCTTGTGCAATCCAAGTTAAGTTGTGCGAATCATGTTTTTACGCTAGGGATCCTATAGGAGAAACCTCTACGTGTTGTTCCTGTTTAAGCCTAGTGAGGCTGTTTAAAGAACCAGTAGCCGTAGAGAAGTGTTCCCTTCGGGTGGAACTGCTTGGGAAGACGGTAAAAACAGGTTAATACAATTAAAACTTGGAGTAGCTAAAGGTAATTTATCTTTGTTGAATATAGCATGCGATGCATATGGTGAGTACCAAGTAGGGGCATCACAACCACTGAGTACACCGAAGGCAGAATAGTTGGCTTCGCCAGCCTAAAGATCCTGCAATATAAATCATAAAAGCAAAATTAGATACAAACAATCTTAATTAATTTAATTTCGAATTTGTGGTTAAAATAATTTTCACTAATTAATTATTTTCGAATTTGGTTAATTAATTTTAAACTTTGATTAATATCTCAGTTAATATCGTTAATATAGATAAACATTGTTCTGTGTATGATGCATTTGAGCTCAATAACTTTCTAAATGACGATGGAGGGAATAAAACTGATATCAAAATGGAAGATTCACAGCTGCAAGATTCGCAGCTCCCAGAATAACTCAACAATATTGATATGAATATCAATAAATTGGGCATGGAGGACCTTGCCATACCTAAATATATTGATAAGGTATTATCAATAAAATGGGCGGGGAAGACCCCCTAATAATTTCAAAAGTAAAAAATAATAATAATAATAATAATAATGAAATATTTACTGAAAGAATGTTACCAAGTGAATAATTTGCTGCAAATATTATGTGCTTGAATGTACACATGCATGGATCATCGATCTTGCTATGCATGCAAGGAGAAGGACAAGCTTGTGAGTTCATCCAAGAGGACAAGCTTTCAAGTTTGTGCATTGAAGAGTCCAAGCATGCAAGTTTGTGCATGAAGGACAAAGTTATGAGTCCACATAAGAGAGCCAAATATGTGAGTATGTGCATGGCTGGTTTGGGCATGCAGCGAGAAGCTCTCTCGTGGATTCTTGAAGCAACGTGTTAGAAGCTGGAGCAAACAGCGCATAGAAGAGCTGGCAGCGGAGCATCCCAGGTGTCAGCAGAATAAAGCACGCATGAGCCCTCTCCCTGCTATATAAGGGCATCCAGAAGCGCACTTCGAGAACCAGGAGCAGAAGCTGTGAGCATAGTGCTAGGAGAGAACTTGTGCCTTGTACTACTAGTAGCTAGCCTCCACTCCACCTTGTAAAAAATCATAGTTTGTGAGCAAGAGAGAGTTTGAAGCAGTGTAAGTTTATTCCCATCTCTTGTTCTCTGTGTTCGGGGCTTCCCGAAAGGGAAAGCCATGTGTAAGTATGTCTAGTTTAATAAAGTGAGCTGCCTTGTGCAATCCAAGTTAAGTTGTGCGAATCATGTTTTTACGCTAGGGATCCTATAGGAGAAACCTCTACGTGTTGTTCCTGTTTAAGCCTAGTGAGGCTGTTTAAAGAACCAGTAGCCGTAGAGAAGTGTTCCCTTCGGGTGGAACTGCCTGGGAAGACGGTAAAAACAGGTTAATACAATTAAAACTTGGAGTAGCTAAAGGTAATTTATCTTTGTTGAATATAGCATGCGATGCATATGGTGAGTACCAAGTAGGGGCATCACAACCACTGAGTACACCGAAGGCAGAATAGTTGGCTTCGCCAGCCTAAAGATCCTGCAATATAAATCATAAAAGCAAAATTAGATACAAACAATCTTAATTAATTTAATTTCGAATTTGTGGTTAAAATAATTTTCAATAATTAATTATTTTCGAATTTGGTTAATTAATTTTAAACTTTGATTAATATCTCAGTTAATATCGTTAATATAGATAAACATTGTTCTGTGTATGATGCATTTGAGCTCAATAACTTTCTAAATGACGATGGAGGGAATAAAACTGATATCAAAATGGAAGATTCACAGCTGCAAGATTCGCAGCTCCCAGAATAACTCAACAATATTGATATGAATATCAATAAATTGGGCATGGAGGACCTTGCCATACCTAAATATATTGATAAGGTATTATCAATAAAATGGGCGGGGAAGACCCCCTAATAATTTCAAAAGTAAAAAAAAATAATAATAATAATAATGAAATATTTACTGAAAGAATGTTACCAAGTGAATAATTTGCTGCAAATATTATGTGCTTGAATGTACACATGCATGGATCATCGATCTTGCTATGCATGCAAGGAGAAGGACAAGCTTGTGAGTTCATCCAAGAGGACAAGCTTTCAAGTTTGTGCATTGAAGAGTCCAAGCATGCAAGTTTGTGCATGAAGGACAAAGTTATGAGTCCACATAAGAGAGCCAAATATGTGAGTATGTGCATGGCTGGTTTGGGCATGCAGCGAGAAGCTCTCTCGTGGATTCTTGAAGCAACGTGTTAGAAGCTGGAGCAAACAGCGCATAGAAGAGCTGGCAGCGGAGCATCCCAGGTGTCAGCAGAATAAAGCATGCATGAGCCCTCTCCCTGCTATATAAGGGCATCCAGAAGCGCACTTCGAGAACCAGGAGCAGAAGCTGTGAGCATAGTGCTAGGAGAGAACTTGTGCCTTGTACTACTAGTAGCTAGCCTCCACTCCACCTTGTAAAAAATCATAGTTTGTGAGCAAGAGAGAGTTTGAAGCAGTGTAAGTTTATTCCCATCTCTTGTTCTCTGTGTTCGGGGCTTCCCGAAAGGGAAAGCCATGTGTAAGTATGTCTAGTTTAATAAAGTGAGCTGCCTTGTGCAATCCAAGTTAAGTTGTGCGAATCATGTTTTTACGCTAGGGATCCTATAGGAGAAACCTCTACGTGTTGTTCCTGTTTAAGCCTAGTGAGGCTGTTTAAAGAACCAGTAGCCGTAGAGAAGTGTTCCCTTCGGGTGGAACTGCCTGGGAAGACGGTAAAAACAGGTTAATACAATTAAAACTTGGAGTAGCTAAAGGTAATTTATCTTTGTTGAATATAGCATGCGATGCATATGGTGAGTACCAAGTAGGGGCATCACAACCACTGAGTACACCGAAGGCAGAATAGTTGGCTTCGCCAGCCTAAAGATCCTGCAATATAAATCATAAAAGCAATATTAGATACAAACAATCTTAATTAATTTAATTTCGAATTTGTGGTTAAAATAATTTTCACTAATTAATTATTTTCGAATTTGGTTAATTAATTTTAAACTATGATTAATATCTCAGTTAATATCGTTAATATAGATAAACATTGTTCTGTGTATGATGCATTTGAGCTCAATAACTTTCTAAATGACGATGGAGGGAATAAAACTGATATCAAAATGGAAGATTCACAGCTGCAAGATTCGCAGCTCCCAGAATAACTCAACAATATTGATATGAATATCAATAAATTGGGCATGGAGGACCTTGCCATACCTAAATATATTGATAAGGTATTATCAATAAAATGGGCGGGGAAGACCCCCTAATAATTTCAAAAGTAAAAAAAAAAAATAATAATAATAATAATAATGAAATATTTACTGAAAGAATGTTACCAAGTGAATAATTTGCTGCAAATATTATGTGCTTGAATGTACACATGCATGGATCATCGATCTTGCTATGCATGCAAGGAGAAGGACAAGCTTGTGAGTTCATCCAAGAGGACAAGCTTTCAAGTTTGTGCATTGAAGAGTCCAAGCATGCAAGTTTGTGCATGAAGGACAAAGTTATGAGTCCACATAAGAGAGCCAAATATGTGAGTATGTGCATGGCTGGTTTGGGCATGCAGCGAGAAGCTCTCTCGTGGATTCTTGAAGCAACGTGTTAGAAGCTGGAGCAAACAACGCATAGAAGAGCTGGCAGCGGAGCATCCCAGGTGTCAGCAGAATAAAGCACGCATGAGCCCTCTCCCTGCTATATAAGGGCATCCAGAAGCGCACTTCGAGAACCAGGAGCAGAAGCTGTGAGCATAGTGCTAGGAGAGAACTTGTGCCTTGTACTACTAGTAGCTAGCCTCCACTCCACCTTGTAAAAAATCATAGTTTGTGAGCAAGAGAGAGTTTGAAGCAGTGTAAGTTTATTCCCATCTCTTGTTCTCTGTGTTCGGGGCTTCCCGAAAGGGAAAGCCATGTGTAAGTATGTCTAGTTTAATAAAGTGAGCTGCCTTGTGCAATCCAAGTTAAGTTGTGCGAATCATGTTTTTACGCTAGGGATCCTATAGGAGAAACCTCTACGTGTTGTTCCTGTTTAAGCCTAGTGAGGCTGTTTAAAGAACCAGTAGCCGTAGAGAAGTGTTCCCTTCGGGTGGAACTGCCTGGGAAGACGGTAAAAACAGGTTAATACAATTAAAACTTGGAGTAGCTAAAGGTAATTTATCTTTGTTGAATATAGCATGCGATGCATATGGTGAGTACCAAGTAGGGGCATCACAACCACTGAGTACACCGAAGGCAGAATAGTTGGCTTCGCCAGCCTAAAGATCCTGCAATATAAATCATAAAAGCAATATTAGATACAAACAATCTTAATTAATTTAATTTCGAATTTGTGGTTAAAATAATTTTCACTAATTAATTATTTTCGAATTTGGTTAATTAATTTTGAACTTTGATTAATATCTCAGTTAATATCGTTAATATAGATAAACATTGTTCTGTGTGTGTTGGTATCAGAGCAAGGATCAGCCATTGAAAGGTTAAATTATTTGAATTTAGAAGTTAGTAAAGGTAGATTAATTAATACTAAAGAAAATATCAATATAAGGTGTAGAATAAATCCAATTGAAGAACACACTTGGCACACCTCTCATAGTCAGTTGAATTTAGTAGTTGATTTAATATATAACTTTTTAATTTCTTGGGGAAAAAGACAAGATATTATAGACCAAAGAATCGAAAATATAGTGAAAGAATACCAGAAACTTGTAGAAAGATACGCCATACTAAATAATAAGCTTGATTTAGCTCTACATAAGTTAGAAGAATCTAAAGCAAGACATAATATAGTTGGTCAAAATAACGACTTTATTAAAAACGAAGTAGAATCTATAAGAAAAAATTTAGGCGGTCTCTTGAATAAATCCTTGACAAGAGATTCTTTATTTGGTGCAGATACAAGACAAGATATTTCTGAAGTTAAGAAGCTAGTTCAAGAGGTAAAGTCTCTTGTACTTTCATAAAGTATATGTCTGAATATAGTTTAGCATTAAAAGAAGCAGCAAAACATTTAGCACCTTCTATTGGTTTCTCGGATCACGATTCACCAAAAGAAGATTCCAAAATTATAATAAGACAGAATAATACTATTCTCCAATTACTAGTTCAGATTTTAGAGAAGCTAAACAGTGAGCAAAGCAATAAAGAAATAGTTTTACCCTCGTCGGTTTGGTTTCATCCTCAAGAAATATTAATTCAGAAAAATGGAATTATCTAAGACTCACTCTAGAAGAGATAGAACCATCCAATTAGTAAGGCAAGATTCAAAGCCTCTAACTTTGAGAAATAAAATATCTTGCAAAGGAGATGACATAGATAACTTAGAAGATGTCATAGACCTAGAAGGAGACCTTGAAAGATATCAAAAAGACACTTTGAGAAAAATAAGACCACAACAGGTATATCATATGGGAATATTTGAAAGTAAAAGTGGCCTATATAGAATATCTAGAGAAATAGAATTAAGTGTTGTATCACATCCTGTAGAATTAAGGATTGTAAGCAAAAATATCGAAAATGAACTTAAATATGCTGGTTATAAATTTATTCATCAAGGCATGTATATTATAGGAGTAAAAGGAATGACAAGAAAGAAATTAGGAACGAAGGTCCTAATAACGTTATTAGATAAAATGGGGATCCGTTGATAAAGTGGCATTAGGTTTTATGGAAGGAGACATGAATGAAAATAGGTTAATAACCTATATAGCACCAGACCTAATGATGCCTGTAAAAGAATTCGTTGAGAAAATGAGTTTTGGTTTTCAAACCAAAGGATATGAAGATTTTAAAGGAACCAATTTGTTAGTAAGTATAGAATTTATAGGAAGACTTACTAATAAAAGTAGCTCTAGGTATAGAGTAAATGTAAATGATGTAATTGAAAATATGCAATCGAAAGGTATAAAGTTTATGTGTCCTCTTAAAATAAGTTCCGAAGCGAGAGCCGGAGAAGAGTGGAATATAAGTGAACTTATAGAAAAGAAAGATTTAAAACAACCAGAAGGTTACATAAGTTACCAAAATTGTGAAGGAAGTAGTAGCATAAGATTCACGAATTATAAGTCTGCAGCCTTAGATGAGCATGAACCTTTCTCATCTAGTACAAGCAATAATACAAAAAAATGTCTATCTGAATGTATGGACCGAGCAGACCTAGAAGACGAAATAAGACATTTTGAAGAGAAACTAAAGCGCATAGATTGGGAATATAATAATTCCATGACTACCGATTGGCCTAAAGTAAGAGAAAAAGAATTGTTCTTCATTAGAGAAATTGCTAGATTAAATAGGTTGAAGAAAGAGAAAAAAGCAACAAATAGTAGCTCAATTATGTTAACTGAAAATATAAAGCCGGAGCAAAAAGTAAATATTTGTAAAGCAGAATTAGACCACAAAAATAAAGAAATAAGTGAAGACGAGCAATGGGATATAAATAATAATATACTGCTAGAAAGTTACAAAGATGAAATTGAAAATTATGATAATGCTGAGCAGTATAACGATTTTATAAATTCTTTAGATGATGAGAGCCTACAAAATTTAGATAATGCAATGGAAGCCATGGAAACAGGTAATAGTAATAAAAGAAAAAGACCTGGAGAACCTTCGGTAAAAAATGAAGGCGAGAGAGAAAGACCTACTAGGAACTCTGGAACATGGCCTCCAGAAAAAGAAGATTATCCATCTTACTATATTCCTAGTCAATATAAATATACGGGTGGACAAAGAAGAAATTTTGAAAAAGTTGTTCAGTTTCAAAATTCAAAAAGTGATGGAGCCATCTTAAATTTAGCAGCCCATGACCCAATAGATTGGCCAAATATAATCAGTATATGGAAAGGCTTAATAGTACAAAAATACATACAAAATCAACATAATATAGGTACAAAAGTAGAAGATATGCTTACTTATCTAGAAACATTTTTAGGAGAATCTGTAAAAGTTTTATGGGAACAATGGGTAGAAACTTACCCCAATGAATATGAGCAATTGAAAAAGGCTGGAAATAATCCTAATAACTTTGCGAATATTATATCAAACATTATAATAGCTGAAGATCCAGAATTAGGACATACTTCATTACAAAATGAAAGGTTAAGAGAGATAGAAAAATTAACATTAACTAGTTGGAAGGGGATAAAAGAATTTTCGCAGCACTATTTATATAACGCCACCACTGCTAAGCAAGGGTTCAATAAAGGTGTAATTGAACGATACTTTAATAAATTACCGGATCCCTTAGGAACCATGATATTTGAAGAATATAAGAAAGAGACTCAGGGAACTATAGCAAACATTTCCCAAGCTATAAATTTTGTGTTCAAACAATTAAGAAAAATATGTACTAATATCCAAGCACAGAGATCTATGAAAAAAGCTGACTACAATTTTTGCAGCAAAATTGTCCAAATTCCCTTAACATATGGAGAAGAAAGATATAGGAATAGAAATTATCGTAAACCACAAAGAAGAGATAATAGGAATTTTAGGACAAAGAAAAGATACTTTCTAAGAAGATCAGACAATAGATCCCCTTTCCTACATAAAAGAAATGTTAGGCGGTATGATCCTAGAAAATCTTATGATAAAACATGCAGATGCTTTATATGCAACTCGCCTGAACATTTGAGTAAAACTTGTCCTAACAAAGATCAGAAAAGATATTCTAGTAAGTGCGAAGAACAAGAAAGGGTTTTAATCATAGATAGCGTCAATGAGAATATCTTGGTGTGTGATGATGAAATAAAAGATGATGAGTCAATATATTCAATCATTGAAACAGATGAAGTAGAAAATGAAGAGATAGTAGAAGATTCAAGTGAGGACGAATTAGATTTAATTGATGAATTAGCTGGTCTAAAAATTGAAATGATGGATCAAGAAGAATGTGAACACGATTGGATTAGAGGAAAAGGTGATTATAATATAAAATGTGCATTTTGCAAATATTATCCAAGTCAGGATAATAGATCCACTTGTGGTTTATGCCTGAGACAAGCTTGTGCATCGTGTTTAAAAGCTAAAAACCAAAAATGGAGACAAGAAGTAGAGTTTGAGCCTGAAGATAGAATATTATCTAGCAGAGTTAGAGTTCTAGAAAATCGAATAAACAAGTTAGAAGAAGAGCTAGAAGAATTAAAATATAATCTAGATAATAACAATAATCCTAAAGAAAAAATTCCTGAAAATACTGAATTAAAAGATCAAATGGTAACAGTAAGGGATAAAAAAGGAGATAAGTTAATCCAATTGAAAGATGCTATAACTAGTTTTGGAAGTAAGTATATAGTAAGGTTTCCATTTAAGGAGATACTAGGAATAAGGATTCCAATAAGAGTTGTGCTAAAACCAAACATCTCTTATAAAATATTAGCACTATTAGACACGGGTTGCACTAAAAATATCATTCATGACAAGTATTTTGTAAGATGCCCAGAAATAGTTAATACTATAGATGATGATAAAGCTGAAGTATCCACAGATATGTCAGGAATAAAGAAACTTCATAACCAGCTAGCATATAACATCGAATGTTATATAAATGGCACAAAATACATAATAGATGAAATTACAGTTAGAGATTTGTCATTAATAAATACTGATATGATAATAGGGTTAAGGTTTTTACAACAGTCATTACAAGCTACTATAATACATGAAGAAGGTATTACATTTGTTCCATATATAGATACAATCCCTTTCATTACAGAAATACAAAAAAGTAAAAAAGGAGTACAAAACTCAGAAGCATCTCGTATAGAAGAGGTGAATCCTGAAACTCCTGAAACCTGCATAGAAGCAGATGAACTTAGCTCAAGCATTGAACAATATCATATAGCAAATACTTGCACAGAATGTATAGGTTTGCAAACATTTGCACCAAACTGGTATAGGGATATAAAGTCTAAAAAAGATATAGATAAAATTGTGCAAAGATTAGAAGACTTACAAATTATTGGAGAAATACCAATGAAATATTGGGATAAGAATTCGATAATTTGTAAAATTAATATTATAAACCCAGATTATATAATTAAAGCATGTCCAATTGAGGCTACTCCAAAGGACATAGAAGAATTTAAAATGCATATTGAAGAGTTATTAAAACTAAAGGCAATTAGAGAAAGTAGAAGTCCTCATAGGTCTACTGCCTTTATCGTTAGAAATCACACAGAAGAAGTAAGAGGCAAATCTAGAATGGTTATTAATTATAAAAGACTGAACGACAACACTGTAGATGATGCATATAACATACCCAATAAGCAAGAATGGATTAATAGGATACAAGGAAGCAAAATCTTTTCTAAATTTGATCTAAAAGCCGGATTTTGGCAAGTAAAAATGGCGGAAGAATCAATTCCGTGGACAGCATTTACTTGTCCACAAGGTCACTACGAATGGCTTGTTATGCCATTAGGATTAAAAAATGCACCTGCATTGTTTCAAAGAAAAATGCAAAATATTTTTAATGAAAATCAAGCCTTCATATTAGTCTATGTAGATGACTTACTAGTATTCTCAAAATCCTACAAAGAACATATTGCTCACCTTGAAGTATTCTTTCGAAAGGTAGAACAAAATGGGTTAATCTTATCTAAAAAGAAGATGGAAATTTGCAAAGAAAAAATTAATTTCCTAGGACATGAAATAGGAGAAGGAAAAATTTATTTGCAAGAACATATAGCTAAGAAAATATTAAAATTTCCAGATAGAATGGAAGATAAAAAGGAATTACAACAATTTTTAGGTATTGTTAACTATGCAAGAAATTATATAGATAACTTGGCAAAGCTTGCTGGACCTTTGTACGCCAAATTAAGAAAGAATGGCCAAAGACACTTCAATTCAGAAGATGTCAAATTGGTTAGAACCATAAAAGAAAAAGTCAAAAATTTGAAACCCTTAGAATTACCATTAGATGATAATTATTTTATAATAGAAACTGATGCGTCTAAACTAGGATGGGGTGCGATATTAAAACAAAAACCTAATAAATATTCCGCAAAAACAGAAGAGAAAATATGTAGATATGCCTCAGGAAGTTATAAATTGAAAACAGTCAACAATATTGATAGAGAAATCCTTGCGGTAGTCCATGCAATAAATGCATTTCGGTTATACCTAGGATTTAAAGAATTCACTGTGCGAACAGACTGTGAAGCAATATGTAAATATTATAATCAAATAAATAGCAAGAAGAGCTCAACACGAAGATGGGTTTTATTTGAAGATATAATAACTGGAAATGGATATAAAGTTGTTTTTGAGCATATTAAAGGAAAAGATAATAGTTTACCTGATATATTCTCTCGGTCATCTATTTTGCAGGAATGAAGAAAGCAATGGGCTACAATGGAACTGAATATTACATGTTCGGACCTGATAATAAGCTCAGAATATTTCCCCCTAACACATTCAATTTCAAGCCTAAAGATCACATTGTTGTTGATGAAATACAAGGATGCATACTAGATAATTTATGGTATCAATATAATCATAGAAAAGATGATAAAGGCTACCTGTTATCAAATCTAAATAGCCTAGCAGAATATTTCAACATGATGAATGGCATATTACCACAATCTGAAAATATTGGAGTCCCAGAACTGAAGCCTCTATATGTCCTATATGATGGAAAGACTCCAGGAATATACTTATCCTTTGAAAAAATATTGGCAGAAAAGATTGAAGCAAAATATACAGGAGGAGCCTCCTGGAAGAAATATACAAGTATAGATGAAGCACTGAATCATGCAAGAAAGATGCTAGGAGTTAATTACTATATTGAGCCAATAGCTAAAGAATATATTCAACAACATAAGTTAGCTCAGAATAGAAACGCCCCAAAGTATACACCTCCCACAAAGGCCAAAGAAGAAGGGCAATCTTCTGGAAAGAAGCCAACTTATAAAGAATGCTTAATCAAGGGAGTTGATCCCCTTGACGGGGAATATATTGATCTAAAAATTGAGGAAAAATATAACCAAATATACGCAGAAATGAAAAAAGATTTGAAAGAGGAAGTTTTAAAGGAAGTGTTACAAGAAATGACAACAAAATTTGATAATATGAAAAAAGAATATGATGCATTTGAGCTCAATAACTTTCTAAATGACGATGGAGGGAATAAAACTGATATCAAAATGGAAGATTCACAGCTGCAAGATTCGCAGCTCCCAGAATAACTCAACAATATTGATATGAATATCAATAAATCGGGCATGGAGGACCTTGCCATACCTAAATATATTGATAAGGTATTATCAATAAAATGGGCGGGGAAGACCCCCTAATAATTTCAAAAGTAAAAAAATAATAATAATAATAATGAAATATTTACTGAAAGAATGTTACCAAGTGAATAATTTGCTGCAAATATTATGTGCTTGAATGTACACATGCATGGATCATCGATCTTGCTATGCATGCAAGGAGAAGGACAAGCTTGTGAGTTCATCCAAGAGGACAAGCTTTCAAGTTTGTGCATTGAAGAGTCCAAGCATGCAAGTTTGTGCATGAAGGACAAAGTTATGAGTCCACATAAGAGAGCCAAATATGTGAGTATGTGCATGGCTGGTTTGGGCATGCAGCGAGAAGCTCTCTCGTGGATTCTTGAAGCAACGTGTTAGAAGCTGGAGCAAACAGCGCATAGAAGAGCTGGCAGCGGAGCATCCCAGGTGTCAGCAGAATAAAGCACGCATGAGCCCTCTCCCTGCTATATAAGGGCATCCAGAAGCGCACTTCGAGAACAGGAGCAGAAGCTGTGAGCATAGTGCTAGGAGAGAACTTGTGCCTTGTACTACTAGTAGCTAGCCTCCACTCCACCTTGTAAAAAATCATAGTTTTGAGCAAGAGAGAGTTTGAAGCAGTGTAAGTTTATTCCCATCTCTTGTTCTCTGTGTTCGGGGCTTCCCGAAAGGGAAAGCCATGTGTAAGTATGTCTAGTTTAATAAAGTGAGCTGCCTTGTGCAATCCAAGTTAAGTTGTGCGAATCATGTTTTTACGCTAGGGATCCTATAGGAGAAACCTCTACGTGTTTTTCCTGTTTAAGCCTAGTGAGGCTGTTTAAAGAACCAGTAGCCGTAGAGAAGTGTTCCCTTCGGGTGGAACTGCCTGGGAAGACGGTAAAAACAGGTTAATACAATTAAAACTTGGAGTAGCTAAAGGTAATTTATCTTTGTTGAATATAGCATGCGATGCATATGGTGAGTACCAAGTAGGGGCATCACAACCACTGAGTACACCGAAGGCAGAATAGTTGGCTTCGCCAGCCTAAAGATCCTGCAATATAAATCATAAAAGCAATATTAGATACAAACAATCTTAATTAATTTAATTTCGAATTTGTGGTTAAAATAATTTTCACTAATTAATTATTTTCAAATTTGGTTAATTAATTTTGAACTTTGATTAATATCTCAGTTAATATCGTTAATAGAATTTTTATATAATAAAAATGAGAGATTTGATGGCATGGAGAACATAGCCACGTAGTACAATATTAGGTGCGGAGAGTAAATCCTATTGCGGCTTAGAGTTAAGATGAAACTATAAATCTGATGTGCTGCAACAAGAAGAGGATCTGAGTCCGACGATTATGTCGATGGAGCACTGGGGTTTGGGGGAGGAATGCTCATAACGCCTAGTCTGCTGCGAGAAGAGAGGGTATTAATTGGCACCACCACACACACATGCGCGCACGCACAATGGCCCGTAGTCAGACGCATAGACAGAAAGTAAATATACAAGCATGGATACTTCAAAAATACACATTTGTTAGCATTCTTCTGTAACCAAATGTTCTATGCGCATGTGAGAACTGAAAAAATGACCCTTATTTTAACCACTGACCAGCCTCGCCAACATCTCCAGAGTTGAACTTTGCTATGTTAGCAACGACGACGGAAAAGTTCTGTTGTTTCTAAAGATCTTTTCGCTGTTGTGTTATTCTTTCTGCATATCTCTTTGCTGCTTTGTTATTGCTATACAGTTCCTGACATCAAGTGGTGGTTCTTATGGGGTTTGATCATTCAAATCTCTAAATTCTTCTCAGCCCAGGATAATCTGATTGATGAAAAGAATCGTCAGGGTTTTTTTTGGCTTCTATTTATCTGTATGTCGAGTAAGTTCTGAGGCCTGTCACTAGACCTGGGGGAGCTAGATCTGAATTGTTTGCTTGACCTTCCGAACCTGAATATGCGTTATTAATTTCAGCAATGAAATCATCTTAAATACAATCAGCGAGGGAATTTGGGGGAAAAAAGAAACTTCGTAGTGTTGTTTGGTGACTGCCCTCGAAGATCTAAGATGATGTCGCCGCTCTTAACCTCGTGCGGTCGTGACCCTGGCAGGTTTAAGTGCGTCGCCCCTGTCAATCCGCCCGCAGACGACGTGCTAGGGTGCGACTTGATAATAATAATCTAACAGAGTGACGAGGAGGAGATGAGAGCATGACTGGAGTCGTCCCACTAGTAGAAAAAGGGCCATCGGTTCCACCCTTTCGTCCCGGTCACATTACGAACCGGGACTAATGTGGCAATAGTCCCGGTTCAAACGGGGCACGGGCACAACCACCTTTAGTCCTGGTTTAAACAAGACTTTTTGTCCCGGTTGGAGACACCAACCGGGACTAAAGGTTGCGACATCTTTAGTCCCGGTTCGTATCACGAACCGGTACTAAAGATGGACCTTTAGTACCGGTATTAAAGGTTTTTCCCCCTCTCATGCCTACCCCAACCCCCCGGTGGATCGCCTTTTTTAGTTTTGTAGAAAATAAAAGAAAATGATAAAATCTTCAAAAAATAAAATCTTTTGGGATGTAGTTAGGTTTTAGTGTCTATTTGGTATAGAAATTTTGAAATATGAATTTTGTCATTTTTGCAAAAAACATAAAAAAATTAAAACGGTCATAACTTTTGCATACAACGTCGAAGTTTTCTCAGGTTCTCGAAATTCCAAAAGGAAAAAACGTTATTTCAAAAAGAAGATTTTTTCTACAAAATCAAAAAATAAGCACACTTAGCAGTACATTATATAAAAGAAATAGCGCATTATGCAAAAGATGATATGGATGCAATATTTGGATTCCTATCATTTTTCTGATTGATTTATACATATTATTTGTCGAATTTCGATTTACGGATTTAAAGATATGAATTTTTCCATATTAAATTGAAAATGCCAATAATAATGTAAAATTAATTATTTTTTTGTTATTTGAACTAATAATTATTATTACTTAATCATTAATATTTATGTTAATATATGTTTGGAATTCAAAAAATAATATCATGTGACATCAAAGTCTAGGGGATAATAAAATTGATACCATAGTATTATTAAGATGTTATCAGTGCAATCTTGGAAGCTAATTGGAAAAGAACTCAAAAGTTAAGCGTGCTGAGGGTGGAGCAGTGTGAAAATGGGTGACCGATCGGAAAGTTTGACCACGAGTATGCAAATGGCCTCTAGTGCGAGGTTGGATGACTGATTAGGGGCGATTAGAGATTAAACTGACAAATAATTCAAAGATTTGAAATATAGAAAAATTAAAAAAATCGAAAAAAATCAATAAAAAATATTTCAAATAAAAGAGCCTTTAGTCCCGGTTGGTGACTAAAGGTCTTCCAGCACCATCGCATGATTCGTGACCACGTGGAGAGTCTTTAGTTCTGGTTTGTGACCAACCGGGACTAAATGTTCCGGTTCGTGACCAACCGGGACTAAGGGGGGGGGGGGGGGCTTTAGTACCGATTTATTAGTCCCGGTTGGGCCAACCGGGACTAGAGGCCCTCCCCAACCGGGATTAGAGACCGTTTTTCTACTTGTGTTCCTTCATCTCCCGGTAATTTCAGAATGATTAGACAGATGCATCTAAGCAAGCAAATTACGCATAATGTATACTATTCCATAGGACGGTATTTTGTTGCTCGTTGCTTCAAGTTATTTGTAATAATAAATGATAAAGATCCTCATGCGTTGATGGTATGTTGCAGTGAAAATTCGCTAATCATGTAAATGATCCGTCTCTAGTGATTTCTCGGTACCAATATCAAGTTACTTGTGCATCTACCTTTAAGATGAGAAGCATTCCACACAATGCCAGTACAGCATTTTGGTGTCTTCGTTTTTGGCCCTACATGTGTTACCAATTTTGTACGAGTTCAATTTTTTTAACTTTCTCCAGATTATTACAAAATCGAAGGTTACGTTACACTAACAATTATGCTAGCTAGATTGAAGTGCTGCGTCCAGTTGAGGATCAACTATGTATAAATAATTGCTAGCCGTGCAATCAACGATTTTACCGTCAACACACATCAATGCACAAGGCATGCATATGCTAGCCAAAAGAAATCTCCACCGCGCAAGAGGTGGTTCATCAAGTAGTAGAGCATGAATCGTTAAAAATACTACTACAACGGATTGCGGTGGACGTGCAGATTCATCTTCGTGACCCAGCAGATATAGAATGCATAGAGAAACTCTGTGTACCAAAACAACGAAAGCAGGGAGTACCTCTGTCCCGGTTCCTGGTACCTACCATTCCTATCCAAGGGCTAGCAAGTGAAAGAGGGAAAACAACAACGAATCAACCATCAGCCGCTAGATCTACCACAGTAGAAGAAATCACATATAAAAAGACATTCCGAAGGGAAGAGAGGTTGTGTAAATACATAGGCGGTTGTTCAACATTTAAATTTGGTAATAAACGTCCGAGAGATTTTATGGCATGGACCACACGGATCACCTACAATATTAGGTTCAAAGAGTTATTCCTATTTCAAACCAAAATGTTAGAATAGTTTGAAAGTACACATGTGACATTTTAAATGAGAAGAAAGCTCCATAAGGTAAGAACTTCCATTTGCTCTACCTATACCTCTTGGCTCTTTGGCATGCATACCACAAAGTTGTGCGTGCAGGCTAGGTAATACTACTTCCAATGACGAAGGAAGAATACGAAGAATAGTGTGTGTGAATAATCATGGAACTTCCTATACTCCAATCAAACAATCATTGAGATCCACTTCTATTAATGAAAGGAAAGTAGCCTAGTTCAAAAAAAAAAAGATCCACTTTAGGAAAATTGTTGGTGTGTGTAGTGATATATAAATATGTAGCTATGTAGGGACTAAAGTGTAAGATGTAAGAAAGATAAGAGAAGTAATAGAGAGAAGGAGAGGGCATGAGACCCATCCAGAAATTTCCCCAAATGTACTCTCCCGTGTCTTAATCTTCTCTCAAATCTTAACACCCAAATCATCAAATCTAGCAACATGGTATCAGAGCAGGACGAATCCTGTGTGTTCTCGGCTTGATTCGTGTTCTGACGGTGCTGTGTCGCCGTGAGCTGGTCGGGCGCAGTGGTGGTGGTGCTGGTGGCCTAATCTGCCGTGGGGGGAGCTGCCACAGGAGTCGCCGTTGTGCTGGTTGCCATTGCGGCAGTGGATACGTGCTGCCGGGCGGCCGGCGAGAAGTGAGCTCCAACCTTGCTGTTGCTGGTATACTTGTGTGTGGATTGGAAGAAAAGAATAGAGAACTGCAGAGCAGTGCGTCATACTGCCACCGCGAAAAATTGCTCCGCTGTGCTGCCGGCGGATAGTTGCTTGGTACTGCTGCGTCTTCGTTGGGCCTTCCCTATCCAAGGAGTTGACCGGCTAGCTGGGTATTCGACTAATTACAAGGCCAGCTGATTGATAGTGGTACGTGTATCTAGTACATCGTTTCTTGCTGCTTGTTCCATGCAATTTGGCTCAGGTGTGGAGCATAAATACAGTTCACTCTGATTGCTGTTAGTACAAGCTTGTTTTACTGGAACTTTAGTCCTTGGTGAAAACTGTCGGCTGGTTGTGACTTGAACGTCTGGGAGATAAAAAGCAAATACATTATGGGAGACTCTAGTGTTGACAAGCTATGTGAATTGCTTGGTAAATTGCTTGAGCAACAACAGCCTGACAAGCATACTCTTGAGCCAAACCCGATTAAATTGTCAGGGCCAGGAAACTATATTAGTTGGGCTCGCCATGCTCGACTAATTTTGAGTTCACATGTACATGAAGATCTTGTTGCTAGTGAGGAAGATGTGAAAGAAAGAGGCGGCACAAATAAACAAATCAATGACAAAGTACTAGTTTGGATGTTGGGAAGCATGGAACCAACAGTCCGGGAACAAGTCGAAACTATGGGCAGTGTCGCTGAAGTTTGGACTGCTCTGGAGAAGCAGTTTGCAGGGAAGTCAAATAAGATGCAGGCTACTCGTGTTATGCACGAGCTAACTCATCTAAAGCAAGAATCAAAATCTATAACTGAGTATGCCGGTGAGATGAAGAAGTTATATAGAGATTTACATTACTATCATCCTTTTGAACCTGTTGACAAGAAGGACTTGGCTATTCATCACAAATGGTTCGAGTTGTTTGTGAGCAAGATTTTCTTAGATGGTCTTGACCAGAAATTTAACCTTCGCCGTCAATTAATTTTCTCGAAACCAGAATGGCCTAGTCTAGAAGACGTTGTGTCTAATGTGATGGAGGAGGAAACACGACTTGCTGATGGAAATGAGGATACCCAGAAGGTTGTAGATACTCGTGCAGCCATGTCGCAATCACTGCATATCCCTGGAAAAAGGGGGAGTGCAGATAAGAACATATGGTTCTGTGACTACTGCAAGCAAAAAGGTCATACTAAAGAAAATTGCTACAAATTGCATGGTTTTCCACCTGGGTGGAAAAAAGGGAGATCTCAGCAAGGGGGAGCTCTAGGTGGTAAGTGGAAACATGCTAATCATGCTGCATCTACAGAAGAGGTACCAGTGGTAGATCTTCAAGCACTCGAGGAGTTCAAATCCAAGCTCAAATCTCAGAAGGCTCATCTTCCTCCCAAGGTTCCTCTAAGGCCGATTCCAGTCTTTTTGTCACTTCTCAAGGTATGGAATCCCAGGCTCACACTTCCAAAACCCAACCTAGATCTTGGATTATTGATACAGGAGCCACTAACCACATGACAGGAGACTATCATATATTTACTTCCTATAAACCATGTTCTGGTAAAGATAAAGTACGTGTAGCTGATGGTTCCACATCATCAATCACAGGGCGTGGATCCGTCCAATGCACTGACACATTGACCTTGTCACCAGTTTTACATGTTCCTAATTTCCCGTCAATCTTCTGTCCGTTAGCTCTATTACCAAGTCGGCAAATTGTGGGGGTTGGTTTGAGCCTACTTATTGTGCTTTTCAGGAGCTAGGGACAGGGAGACTTCTTGGGACTAGCACCGAGCGTGACGGACTTTACTACCTTGATGAAGGAAGTGATGAAATTGCTCTTGCAACCTGCATGTCTCCATGCCAAGAGTTAATATTACACCACCGCAGGCTTGGACATCTCTCTTTTGCTGCTCTATCTCGTATTTATCCTTCCCTTTTTAAGGCATGTCCTAAGGAATCCCTTGTATGTGATGCGTGTGAATTGGCCAAGCATACAAGGGGTACTTATCCTAGTAGGGGTCTTAGGAGTAACAAACCTTTTGAAGTGATCCATTCTGATGTGTGGGGCCCCTGTGAGGTTCACGCTATATCTGGACATAGGTGGTTTGTTACCTTTATTGACTGCTTTAGTCGTTTCACTTGGCTCTATTTGCTTAAACATAAAAGTGATGTGTTTCCTGTTTTTAAAGATCTATGTGCTCTTATCCAAAATCAGTTTGGAACTACTATTAAAACATTGCGTTCTGATAATGGTACGGAGTATGTTAACCATGAGTTTGAGCGTTTCCTTGTATCAAATGGCATCGAACATCAAACTACTTGTGTTAACACTCCTGAACAAAATGGAGTCGCAGAACGAAAAATAGGCACTTACTTGAGGTTGCACGTTCTCTTATGTTTACGATGAATGTCCCTAAGTTTCTTTGGGGAGAGGCAATAAAAACTGCTACTTATTTGATAAACCGTATGCCACTTCGTGTTCTTCAACAAAAAACTCCTGTTGAGTGTCTTTTGAAGTCAAATGATTATGTTGTTTCTCCCAAAGTTTTTGGTTGTGTGTGCTTTGTTCATGACTATAGGAGTTCTGTTGGTAAACTGGATCCTCGTGCTTTAAATGTGTCTTTGTGGGTTATTCTCCTTCTCAAAAGGGATATAGGTGTTGGTGCCCATCGGAGCATCGATTTTTTGTGAGCATGGATGTGACATTTCGTGAACATGAACCTTATTACCGTACTACCAATGACACTGGAATTTCTCTATCCCCACTTGAAGTGCAACAAGATGGGGAGAGTAATAGTGGAGGTACTCCTATAGGCACCGTCCTTGTTCCCACTTCAGGGGCATCACACTCTCCTAGTGAGGGGGAGGAAATAAACGATGTTAGTGGTGGTATTAATAGTAATCCTTGCCATGGAGACACGCAAGATGCTACTGGAATTATGTCAACTCCTTCACAAGGTGTAGAGCTGCCTACGCATGAGGACTCAGGTACCAATTTAGACTCTCGTAGTCCAGTTGCTCCTACTAGCACTATAAGTCCAGGTGATAATCAACTCCCTACTCCAGATCTCCCAACTCCAGATCCTCAAACCGACTTGCCTATTGTTGTTAGAAAAACAACTAGAACCACAAATATCCCACCACGCCTTAAAGATTATGTTGGATATAAAAACAACAGTGCCAATTTTTTGTCATACAAGCATTGTAGCCAATCCTTTCAAAATTTTCTTGTCTCTCTTGATTCTGTACGTGTACCTACTAACTGGAAAGAAGCTAAAAGGATCCAAAGTGGAAGGAAGCAATGCTTGAAGAGATGAGAGCATTGGAAAAGAACAAAACTTGGGAGCTTGTTGATCTACCACCAGGTAAGCAACCCGTAGGTTGTAAGTGGGTTTTCACAATTAAACATACCCAGAGGGAAAAGTGGATAGGTACAAAGCTCGCCTTGTGGCAAAGGGATACACACAAACATATGGGATTGATTATGAGGAGACTTTTGCTCCGGTGGCTAAGATGAACTCGGTAAGAACACTTCTATCTTGCGCAGTCAACTTTGAATGGGATATTTTCCAGCTGGACGTGAAAAATGCCTTTCTCCATGGTGATCTTCAAGAAGAAGTATATATGCATATACCACCAGGATTTGAGACCAACCAAAGCAATGGAAAAGTGCTTCGATTGCGTCGCTCCTTGTATGGGCTAAAACAATCACCTCGAGCTTGGTTTGATAGATTTCGGCGAGCTATACTCAAGAAAGGTTATTGTCAGAGCAATGCTGATCATACATTATTTTACAAGCAGAACATGGGTAAAATCGCAATACTCATAGTGTATGTGGATGGTATTGTGATCACCGGAGATAATGATGAAGAAATTGCCCATTTGAAAGAACATCTTGCACAAGAGTTTGAGGTAAAAGATCTTGGACACTTGAGATACTTTCTTGGGATAGAGGTATCTAGAGGGCCTAAAGGTATGTTCCTCTCTCAAAGGAAGTACGTTCTGGATTTACTTCGTGAAGCCGGTATGCTTGGTTGTCGACCTGCTAGCACTCCAATTGAGCAAAACCATCGTCTGATGGCTAGCACAGGAAGACATGTCGACCGAGAGCGCTATCAGAAGATGGTTGGAAAGCTTATATATCTTTCACATACTCGACCAGATATTGCATTTGCTGTGAGTGTAGTCAGTCAGTTTATGCATGATCCACGATCATCTCATATGGATGCCGTAACCCAGATCTTGCGCTACTTGAAAGGATGCCCCAGTAAAGGTTTGTTGTACATTCGCCAGGGAAGCATTCAAGTTGAATGCTATACTGATGTTGATTGGGCTGGCTCATTGGACGACCGACGATCAACATCTGGATATTGCACATTTGTTGGTGGAAACTTAGTCTCGTGGCGCAGCAAGAAACAAACCGTTGTGGCTAGATCCACTGCAGAGGCCGAGTTTCGGTCTATGGCACATGGTGTATGTGAGGTGTTGTGGTTGAGGATCCTCCTCACAGAACTCGGGTTGTATTGTGATAACAAGGCTGCGATATATATCGCAAATAATCCTGTACAAGATGATCGAACCAAGCATGTGGAGATCGATCGTCATTTCATCAAAGAGAAGCTAGATAATGGGATAATTTGTATCCCATACGTCAGCTCATCTAGCCAAGTCACAGACGTTCTTACTAAAGGATTGCCTGAAAAAACGTTTTCTTTTTTTGTAGCAAGATGGGTCTTTATGATATTTTTGCCCCATCTTGAGGGGGAGTGTTGGTGTGTGTAGTGATATATAAATATGTAGCTATGTAGGGACTAAAGTGTAAGATGTAAGAAAGATAATAGAAGTAATAGAGAGAAGGAGAGGGCAAGAGACCCATCCAGAAATTTCCCCAAATGTACTCTCCCGTGTCTTAATCTTCTCTCAAATCTTAACACCCAAATCATCAAATCTAGCAACAAAAATATTACATAACAATACAACTCCTATTCATCTCTATGTGTATATACCTTACATTTCCCACTTTAGTCCTTGTACAGTTGTACGTCGACGCGTTCTTTTAGTAGCCGAATTTACAGCTTAGCTATGACCCGAGATGCCGAACTTCAAGAATATTTGTTTCTCCGGATATGATGTTGTGAAGATATCCTTAATTCTTTTGCGGTATTGATATCCTTAATTTGACGTCTATTATGGGGCGTTAGTTAGTAAGACGGTTCTTCAACGCTCCATGATTTCCCCACATGCATGCCACTAGATCTTTGTATACCAAATCATGTATGAGCCCGGCAATAGTTCACTCAGAAACAGAGCAGAACTTGTAGAAATGGCACAAGCACCACCTTCCGTGCATTCTGGCACCACCCATCTTAAAATATCAAGCCAATTGATCAACACATATGGTGACTCCATGGTGGCAAGTGGAGCCGTATCTGTGACTGAGCTACAAGTCTACTGCCGTTAGTGCCCTCCAATGGAGCTGCCATTGTGTTCTCGTCTGGTCCGCTCGTGTAATTTTCCTTGCCATATTGTGGTTTACTGTTTTGTTTGGTTGTGTCTACTTGATGAACTCTGATAAACGAGCTCTGAATTGTCTTTGTAATTCTATCGTTTCTGCCATCTCTCCATTTGTGATCTTGTTTGTTGTTCTCGTTCAACGCAAGGTTATGTGTTGTCTATCTGCTTTCTAACAAATTCCTAACGATATGTAATGGGAAGGCATTGTTCCAGTCTTCCAGATACTCCGGGTATCTAAACGTCTCACGTAGGCAGCACATTCATGGGCAATACAGATTTTGAACTCTTTTAGCAAAGACACGTGTCCATCCCGGAGAGACGCATGCAAGCGCAAGGAAAAAAAAATCAGAGAAGCCTCCCCTCACATGCGAGAGTGATTACTCGGTCGCGTGAACAATGCCAACACTATCAAATCAGATTCATAGGCAGATGGCGCTCTCGTCCGGTTGTCGCAATGCTTCTTGGAGTTCGAGTACTTCAGACTCTTCCCCGCTGCTACAGTCCTGTGTGATCTTGAAACCCAGGCAAAATTTTTGCCTTTTATATTGATAAATTAGGAGCAAACATGACACGGCATAGGCCAAAGTAAAAAAAAACTGTAAACAGGGCATACTACAGACAGTAGCCCCCAGGAGATGCTCGCATCAGCCGACTCCGTCAATCCTCGACGAGAGGAAAATTGTCATGGCTTTGACTAACTACGAAGTAATGTCCGCAAGGTGCTTGGCACCCGCAAAGATCCAATCACGTCCTTCACTCTTGATTTTCTGGACAAGGGTGCTTGGCATGGTCAACTTGTTGTTGAAGACTCTAGCATTACGCTCCTTCCAAATTTCCCATGTAACAAGAACAATGGCAGTCTTGAGACCTTTAGGGTTCGCCGTGGGGCATTCGGAGATGGCCTTCCAATAATGAAGAACAGTGGGGCGATTAAGACCGATGCAGGGAATGATGGCGGGCAGGAAAGCCAGGAGGTTGCCGCTTCCCAAATGCGTTTGGAGTAACGGCAATGGAAGAGAAAGTGTCTGGCAGTCTCAGGATGACACATCTGCAAAGCTGGCAGGTTGGTTGATGCGGCCACCCACGAACGGCCAGGCGGTCAAACGTCCAAAGTCTATTTTGTACCTGATACGTGTCCAACGTATCTATAATTTCTGCTGTTCCATGCTTATATTATACCATTTGCTACATGTTTTATATACACTTCATATCACTTTTATGCATTTTCTGGGACTAACCTATTAACAAGATGCCACAGTGCCAGTTCCCTGTTTTCTGCTGTTTTTGGTTTCAGAAAGTTACTTCTGGAAATATTCTCGGAATTGCACGAAACAAAAGGCCAAGTCCCTATTTTTCCAGCACGTACACGGAGTCCGAAGGAGAGACGAAGGGAGCCACGAGGTGGCCAAACCACCTGGCGGCGCGGCCCAGCCGCGCCGCCTGTGGTTTGGGCCCCTCGGGGGTCCGCCGACATCGCCCCTTCGCCTATTTATTCCCCGAGACGTGAAAACCCTAAAACACCGAGCCTTTCATCCAGAACATATTCGCTGCCGCCGCCGTCGTCAACCCTAACTCGGGGGGTTTCTGAAGCTCTTCCCGGCACCCTGCCGGAGAGGGGAATCATCACCGGAGGGCTCTACATCGCCATGCCCGCCTCCGGAGTGATGCGTGAGTAGTTCATCCTTGGACTATGGGTCCATAGCAGTAGCTAGATGGTTGTCTTCTCCACTTGTGCCATCATGTTTAGATCTTGTGAGCTGCCTATCATGATCAAGATCATCTTATTGTAATGCTACATGTTGTGTTTGCTGGGATCTGACTTATATTGATACCTATGTGGAGCTGAATATTATATTATCATGTCTATGTCATTTGTGATCTTGCATGCTCTCCGTTACTTGTTGAAGCCTTGGCCAAGTGAATACTTGTAACTCCAAGAGGGGGTATTTATGCATGATAGTTGGGTTCAACCTCTATTTAACCTGGGATAGTGACAGCAAGTTCTAAGGTTGTAGATGTGTTGTTGCCACTAGGGGTAAAACAGCAATGCTTTATTCAAGGATGAATGTATTGTTTACATTACGCACATTACTTAATGCAATTGTCTGTTGCTTGCAACTTAATACTGGAAGGGGTACGGATGTTAACCGGAAAGTGGACTATTTAGGCATAGATGCATGCTGGATAGCGGTCTATGTACTTTGTCGTAATGCCCAAATGAATCTCATAGTAGACACCACACTCACACATGCATGTTATATGCACTTATCAATTGTCAATTGCCCAGCTGTAATTTGTTTACCCAGCATGTTAGTTATCTTATTGGAGAGACACCACTAGTGAACTGTGGACCCCGGTCCATTCTTTTACATCTGAAATACAATCTACTGCAATCATTGTTCTCTACTGTTTTATGCAAACAAACATCATTTTCCATTCGATACGTTTAACCCTTTGTTTTCAGCAAGCCGGTGAGATTGACAACCTCACTGTTAAGTTGGGGCAAAGTAATTTGATTGTGTTGTGCAGGTTCCACGTTGGCACCGGAATCCCTGGTGTTGCGCCGCACTACACTCCTTCACCAACACCTTCGAAGCAAACCTCGTTTTCCTACTGGTTCGATTAAACCTTGGTTTCATACTGAGGGAAAACTTGCTGCTGCACTCATCATACCTTCCTCTTGGGGTTCCCAACTGACGTGTGACGTACAAGCATTGTTTCTGGCACTGTTGCCGGGGAGATATTCCCTCGTCAACTTAGCCACCAACACGTTTTCTGGCGCCGTTGCCGGGGAAAACCGAATTGCTTCTGCAAGGGGAGTCTCTCACACCCAATCTTTTACTTTGTTATTTGTCTTGCTTAGTTTATTTTTATTTAGTCTTGTTTGCTCTCTTTATCAAAAACACAAAAAAATTAGTTCCTTTTTATTTCGAATTACTATTATGACTAGTTGTTTTCAATGTCTTATCTCTATGAAACTGGGTCTCGTTATAAGAATTACCGCTTCTCTCCAAAAGGAAAACATCTATGGGAACAAATAAGAAGATTGAATGGTTTTGCTAAGAACTTGTGTTCTACATATGATGAATCCTACTGCTTTAATGAATCTCTTTGCTATAGAAGGCACAAACATCTCCCTTTCCAATGTGAGTATACTGATAATGAAACCTTGGCTGCCTATGCTAAAGGAAACTATGATTTTGGTAATCTTGAACAAATTGAAGAGTTTATTGTTTTTAAGGGTGCCCTTGAAATTAGTTCTTATCTTGAACATAAAACTGATGCCCCTTATAAATCTGAATGTATTGCCATACTTAAATATTGTTGTGATACCTACAAGGATAATAATTCTTACATTACTGAACATCTTGAGAGGATGTTTCCTCAAAAAGATGAAACTTGTGCCTTGCAGGAACCTGAGGAAGAGGAAATTGCTGAAACTGTGATCTCATTGGATGAAAAAGAGGAGGAGAGTGAAGGAACTAATGACAGTAACTCTTCAACTCTTACACTATTTAATTGCCCTCCATGCCTACCTAAGGAGGAAGAGTGTTATATTGTTGAATGCCATGATTCTTTTGAAATATCTCCTTTTGATAAATTTTACGTAACAAGCTCCTTGACTCAAGAAAACGAAATTTCAGAAATAAAACAATGGCTCCCTAATGCTATATATGATAATGCTCTTGATGATGGTCCTATATTGCCTAATGATATTTATTATACTACTATTGTCAAAAGTGGGTTTAATGACCCCACTGTTTTTGAACTTAATAAAAATTATGTGTTTGTAGATCATGAAAAGCATGCTTTATGTGATAGTTATATAGTTGAGTTTGTTCATGATGCTACTGAAAGTTATTATGAGAGAGGAAAATATGGTTGTAAAAGTTTTCAAGTCACTAAAACACCTCTCTTTATGTTGAAAGTTTTGAAGTTGTACTTGTTTCATCTTTCTATGCTAGTTGCTTTATGCTTCAATAATTTATTTTGTTACAAGGTTCCCTTGCATAGAAAGTGGGTTAGACTTAAATGCGTTTGATATTTGCCTCTTGATGCTCTCTTTTGTTTTTCAAGTTCTATTCCTATGAGAGCATCATTAAAATCTTTTAGCCTAGCTAAAGGCATTAAAGAAAGCGCTTTAGGGAGGCAACCCTTTATCTTTTATTTTTAGTTTTTCTCAAGGAGTTTTGTTACTTCTGTAGCAACTCCTTTGTATCTTTATTTTATCGCAATGTTGTGCCAAGTAAAGTTCTATATTGAAAGTTGATGCAAGATTTGGATTTCTGCGCAGTGACAGATTTTTAGCTGTCACGGATTTGAGCTTATCTCCCTGTAGAAAATTCAAAAAATTCTGAAAAAATCACGCATATTCCTGAGATATGTACGCAACTTTCATTATTTTAGGCCAGATCCATCTGAGCAACTTAAGTGCCTCGAAAAAATTCGTCATTCCAGACTGTTCTGTTTTTGACAGATTCTGCCTTTTGTTTTGCATTCGCTCTTTTACTGTGTTTGTGTGGATTTCTTTGCTCCACAAAGCATTGGTGGCTGTAGCTAATGTCCAGAAGCTTTGGGATTGATTGTATCATTACAGAATATGAGAATTTTTGATTATGCACTAACCCTCTAATGAGAACTGTCTTGAGTTTGGTGTGAAGGAAGTTTTCAAGGATCAAGCGAGAAGGGTGATATTATGTGATCAAGAAGAGTGAAAAGCCTAAGCTTGGGGATGCCCCCGTGGTTCATCCCAACCATATTCAGAGAGACTCAAGCGTCTAAGCTTGGGGATGCCCAAGGCATCCCCTTCTTCATCAACAAACTTATCAGGTCATCTCTAGTGAAACTATATTTTAATTCTTTCACATCTTATGCGCTTTACTTGGAGCGTCTGTGTGTTTTATTTTTGTTTTTGTTTGAATAAATTCGGATCCTAGCAATCCTTGTGTGGGAGAGAGACACGCTCCGCTTTTTCATGTGAATACTCATGTTCTTCACTTATATTTGTTGAGTATTCTTAACTAGCTACTGCAGTGCTTTTAGCTCCTGTTTTTCATGCATCTCTTCGAGCTGTTAGCACTTGTTTATAAATACTCTCTTGCTGCATTATATTATCATTTGGAGAGTTTATGTTTAAATAAATTGATTGGTGTTTGTTTGGAAGAAAGAAAATGCTACATGTAGTAGTTGGTATTGGAAAAGACATATGCATTCTTGTAGATCATTGTCTTGTTTGATTTGATGCTTTGCAATTGTTTTGAGCTCTCAAGTAGATCATGTTTAAGCTCTTGCATCATGTAGTTAAAGCCTAGTAGTGGAGAACTACCGTAGAGCTTGTTGAGACTTGGGATGCATATTTGTTCTCTCTAAGGTCTAGATATTTTCTGGTAAAATGTTTGAGCAACAAGGAAGACAGTGTAGAGTCTTATAATACTTGCAATATGTTTTTATGTGATTCTTGCTGTACCGGTTTATACTTGTGTTTGCTTCAAACAACCTTGCTAGCCTAAACTCTGTACTGAGAGGGAATGCTTCTCGTGCATCCAAAACTTGAGCCAAAACCCATGCCATTTGTGTCCACCATACCTACCTACTATGTGGTATTTCCTGCCATTCCAAGTAAATATTTCATGTGCTACCTTTAAACTATTCAAAACTTTATTACTCCTTATTTGTGTCAATGTTTTATAGCTCATGAGGAAGTATGTGGTGTTTTATCTTTCAATCTTGTCATTTACTTCTGACAGACTTTCACCTGGACTAGTGGCATATACATCCGCTTATCCAATAATTTGCAAAAAGAGCTGGCAACGGGGTGCCCAGCCCCAATTAATTACAACTTTCATTAATAATTCTCTTCACATGTTTTGCCCTGATTTATCAGTAAGCAACTTAATTTTGCAAATAGACACTCCTCCATGGTATGTGAATGTTGGAAGGCACCCGAGGATTCGGTTAGCCATGGCTTGTGTAAGCAAAAGGTTGGGAGGAGTGTCATCTATAAAGAAACTAAAATACATGTGTAAACAAAAGAGAAGAGGGATGATCTACCTTGCTGGTAGAGATAACGTCCTTCATGGGAGCCGCTCTTGAAAGTCTGGTTGACAAGGGGGTTAGAGTGCCCACTACCATTCGTTGACAACAACAAACACCTCTCAAATACTTATTTTGTGCTCTCTATATGCTTTCGAAAACTTAAAAAGCTCTAGCACATGATTTAATCCCTGCTTCCCTCTGCGAAGGGCCTATCTTTTACTTTATGTTGAGTCAGTTTACCTACTCCTTTCTATCTTAGAAGCAAACACTTGTGTCAACTTTGTGTGCATTGATTCTTACATATTTACTTATTGCACTTGTTATATTGCTTTATGTTGACAACTATCCATGAGATATACATGTTACAAGTTGAAAGCAAATGCTGAAACTTAATCATCCTTTGTGTTGCTTCAATGCCTTTTACTTTGAATCTATTGCTTTATGAGTTACCTCTTATGCAAAACTTTTTGATGCTTGTCTTGAAAGTACTATTCATGAAAAGTTTTTGCTTATATGATTCATTGTTTACTCTTTATCTATTTGTTAGCAAACTATAGATCATTGCTTTGAGTCACTTCATTCATGACATGAGCCTTGCAATATATTGATCAAGATTGTGTGAAAGCATGTCTCCTCAGAAATTATTTGTTGTTATCGTTTTACCTACTCGAGGACGAGTAGAACTAAGCTTGGGGATGCTTGATACGTCTCCAACGTATCCATAATTTCTGCTGTTCCATGCTTATATTATACCATTTGCTACATGTTTTATATACACTTCGTATCACTTTTATGCATTTTCTGGGACTAACCTATTAACAAGATGCCACAGTGCCAGTTCCCTGTTTTCTGCTGTTTTTGGTTTCAGAAAGTTACTTCTGGAAATATTCTCGGAATTGCACGAAACAAAAGGCCAGTCCCTATTTTTCCAGCACGTACACGGAGTCCGAAGGAGAGACGAAGGGAGCCACGAGGTGGCCAAACCACCTGGCGGCGCGGCCCACCGCCGCGCCAGCCTGTGGTTTGGGCCCCTCGGGGGTCCGCCGACATCGCCCCTTCGCCTATTTATTCCCCGAGACGTGAAAACCCTAAAACACCGAGCCTTTCATCCAGAACATATTCGCTGCCGCCGCCGTCGTCAACCCTAACTCGGGGGGTTTCTGAAGCTCTTCCCGGCACCCTGCCGGAGAGGGGAATCATCACCGGAGGGCTCTACATCGCCATGCCCGCCTCCGGAGTGATGCGTGAGTAGTTCATCCTTGGACTATGGGTCCATAGCAGTAGCTAGATGGTTGTCTTCTCCACTTGTGCCATCATGTTTAGATCTTGTGAGCTGCCTATCATGATCAAGATCATCTTATTGTAATGCTACATGTTGTGTTTGCTGGGATCTGACTTATATTGACAGCAAGTTCTAAGGTTGTAGATGTGTTGTTGCCACTAGGGGTAAAACAACAATGCTTTATTCAAGGATGAATGTATTGCTTATATTACGCACATTACTTAATGCAATTGTCTGTTGCTTGCAACTTAATACTGGAAGGGGTACGGATGTTAACCAGAAGGTGGACTATTTAGGCATAGATGCATGCTGGATAGCGGTCTCTGTACTTTGTCGTAATGCCCAAATGAATCTCATAGTAGACACCACAACTCACACATGCATGTTATATGCACTTATCAATTGTCAATTGCCCGGCTATAATTTGTTTACCCAGCATGTTAGTTATCTTATTGGAGAGACACCACTATTGAACTGTGGACCCGGTCCATTCTTTTACATCTGAAATACAATCTACTGCAATCATTGTTCTCTACTGTTTTATGCAAACAAACATCATTTTCCATACGATACGTTTAACCCTTTGTTTTCAGCAAGCCGGTGAGATTGACAACCTCACTGTTAAGTTGGGCAAAGTAATTTGATTGTGTTGTGCAGGTTCCACGTTGGCACCGGAATCCCTGGTGTTGCGCCGCACTACACTCCTTCACCAACACCTTCGAAGCAACCTCGTTTTCCTACTGGTTCGATAAACCTTGGTTTCATACTGAGGGAAAACTTGATGCTGCACTCATCATACCTTCCTCTTGGGGTTCCCAACTGACGTGTGACGTTACAAGCATTGTTTCTGGCACTGTTGCCGGGAGATATTCCCTCGTCAATTTAGCGCTAGCAGTACCGCAAGCCAAGCGAAGAAGTGGCACTTGGGGGGGCGCCCAGAATTTCCAGACAAACTTCTCGAAGTCACAGTGTATGGATCCGCGGAATTGAGCTTTGTAGGCCGAGCTCGCACTGTAAAGGCCATCAGAGGTAGGGGTCCAGGTGATAGTGTCTTTGACTCTAGGGTGAGGACAGTGCCGTTGATTTTGCACCAAAGGTGGACAAACTGCATGATGTGATCAGCCGTGAAGGTGTCGATGGAGAGATCGAGACCCAGCAGTGGTTTGTGAGGGCGTCGTGCACCGATCGGTTCTTCCGTTTGGAGATGGGAACAGGAGAGGCGCTAAAGCCAAAGGTGTGCTGCCTTCCAACCACGAGGAGTTCTAAAAGGAGGCTTTGCGCCCATCACCCAACGTGACAGTAGTGCAGGCATTGAAGAGTTGTCAGTCTTTGTCGTCAATGGTAGTCTCCATCCCAATCCATGGCTTATCCGGAGCAGTCCAAGCCAACCAAAGCCATGTGAGACGTAGACCTCTAGCAAATCTTTCAAGGCTAAGTATTCCAAGACCGCCCAGAGACTTAGGTCTGCAGACTTTGTCCCAGCTCACCTTGCATTGACCACCAGTGGTGCTTTCTTTGTTGGCCCAAAGCATTCCGTGACTGATTTTATCAAAGGCCTTTATGGTACCCTTGCTTACTTTGATCGCCGTGAGAAGAAAAATCGGGATGGATGTTAGGACAGATTTAACCAAAGCGGCGACGCCTACCCTGTTGAAGTATCTTCCATTCCAGTGGCCCAGTTTGGATGAGGCCTTGTCGATGTAGGGTTGTAGGTGGACTTTGCGGAGCCGGCCAAGCGAGAGAGGGAGCCCCCAAATACTTAAGCGGGAACGCAGATATTTCCGCTGGAAGTTAGCCAGCAGAGCCGCCATATCAATATCTGTGCAGCAAATAGGAGCAACCGAGCTCTTGGCGACGTTGGTGACCAATCTAGTGACCTCACCAAAATTTTGAAGGAGCGATGCGAGGTTTGAGACATCCTGCGTAGTTGGCTTGAGGAAGATGGCAGCATTGTCAGCATAGAGCGAGAGGCGCAGGTTCGCACATCTTCCCGGCAGAGGCTGGAGAAGTCCAGTCTCGGTGGCGAGCTCAAGAAACCTGCTAAGCGGATTGATGGCAATGTCGAATAGGAGCGGAGACAGGGGGTCGCCCTGACGCAGGCCTCTGCCGTGAAGGATGTTAGTCCCAGGAATCCCGTTAAGGAGCGCTCGGGATGTGGAGGGGGTGAACAGGGTAGTAGCCCATTAGCGCCAACGAGGGGGGGAAGCCCATGCACTACATGACATCAAGGATGTAGTCCCACCGCACCGAGTCAAATGCCTTGGCGATATCAAGCTTGACGAGCAGGGCAGGAGTTTTGCTTTGGTGAAGACGTCGGCACACGCCACGAACGCTCATGAAGTTATCGTGTATTCTTCGCTTCTTGATGAAAGCACTTTGAGTCCGAGAGATTAGGTCCTCCATTCTGGGACTTAGACGAGTAGCCATAGCCTTGGCGATAATCTTAGGCACAAGATGAATTAGGCTGATGGGTCTGTAATCAGTGACAACATCCGCACCGTCTTTTTTGGAATCAGAGCGATATTAGCAGTGTTGATGACGTGGAAGTTTGTAGCGTTGAGCTCCGAGAAGGCGTTGATGACACGCATTAGATCCACTTTGACAATCTCCCAGCAAGAACGGAGGAAGGCCACCGTGTAACCGTCAGGGCCAGGAGCCTCGTCAGAAGGAAGCTCATTGACAGCCGCTTTGATTTTAGCCTCCGAGAAAGGCAACCCCAGGCAGTCGAGGTCCTCATGGGCAGTGTTCAGGGCCGCCCAGTTGAAGTCAAGCTGCCTAACAGGGGGCGGCCAAGGACAATGGAAAAATGGTCATGGATGAGCTTGGCTTTGTCCTCGTGCTTGGTGAGCCAACCTTCATTCTTCTTTAGCCTTAAAATGTGGTTTTTTTCGCCTTCGGGAGTTGATGCGTAAGTGAAAGAACTTGGTGTTGGCATCTCCTTCACGGAGATAGGAGATTCTGGAAGCTTGCTTTTTGCGTGATCTTTCCAGGACTGCAAGACCCATGACTCTTTTTTGAGAGCAGCGCAAAGGTTTGATTCGCCCATCGACAGAGCGCGAAAATCTTGGCCTTGTCGAGCTGTAGAATAACATCAAGGGCCATAATGAGCTGCTGCTTAAGGTTAGAAAAGAGGCTCTTGCTCCAGGACCTTAGAGCTTTGGCGGTGACTTTGAGCTTGTGGTTGAGGACATGCACGGGCTAGGTGTGAGTAGTGGACGCATTCCATGCAGCCAACACAGTGTCATTGAAGCCAGGCATCTTTGGCCAGAAGTTCTCAAAGCGGAAGGATGGAGGTTTGCGAGGACCACTATGGTTGGAGAGGAGCAGCAGGCAGTGATCCGAGAGCGAGGATGAGAGCGCATTCTGCATGTGGTTGTCGAAAGCGAGGTCCCAACTGGCGTTGCAAAAAACTCTGTCAAGCTTGACGAGGGTGGGGGAATTTCGCTCATTACTCCAAGTGAACTTTCTATTCTGAAGCTTTAGTTCCTTAAGCTGGCAAGTGGTTAAGTCATGACGGAATTGACCCATGAGGCGAAGGTTCAGGTTGTTGTTGTTTTTGTCAGAAGCCTGATAGATGAGGTTGAAATCGCCAAGGACAAGCCATTTTTGATCATCCGTAGGTGCACTGGCTATGGCCTCATCGAGGAAAGCTCGCTTGTCCGCGTCAGTACTTGGGCCGTAGACGATGGTAAGCTTGAAAGAGGTCCCGCAAGCTTTAACCAGAATATCCGCCAAAAGCAAATGGGTGCCGATGTGAATGTTGGTGGCTTCGACAAAGTCCTCGTTCCAGAGTAACAGAATACCTCCTCTAGTACCAGTTGCAGGGTGGTGGGCGAAAGAGCGCAGGCGAAAGCTGCCAAGGTATGCCGCAGTCTGATGATCAACAAAATCCAGCTTTGTTTCGTGGAAGCAGGCAATGTGGCATGGAGTATTCAGCAAGGTTTCATGAACTGTATCCATCTGGGCTTGGTCGTTTAGGCCGCGCGGGTTCCAATTGAAGATGTCGAGGTTTGGTCCTATCACGAGGAAGCGATGCAGATCGTCGAGGCATAGGAAGAGGGGTTTTGCCAAAATCGTTGTCCGTCGCGACCTGAATGGCCAGCGCAGCTCCGGCCACAGCTGCAACGGGTTCCTCAGGCTCGGACCAGGCCTCAGTCCCGAACACCGCGTCCTTCTCCCAGCACTCCGGCACCACGTGCTGGACCTGCACGTCCTGCCGTCGAGCAGCCACCGTATCAGAGGCCGCCTCCCAAGCCGGCTCGTGGTCAGTGGGCACCGGCAGCATGAAAGAGACGGGTGGCAATGTTCTAGCCGCGACGACCCGCAGGTGAGGGCCGCAGGCGCCGCCCGAATGGAGGCTAGCCAATCCCGGCAAACGGAGCCGAAGGTTTGCGCGCGGAGGCTCAATGCCGAGCAGCACTAGGAGAGCGGCGCGCATGTTGGCGACTCCAACGCGGAACATGTCCTGCAGCTTGTCGGTGACCTCCGCGTCCGAAAGAACGGGATCCGCAACAGGGACCGGTGTAGGCAAGGGCATGGCCGGAGCGCCCAAGATGATGGAGGCGAGCGCCGGCATTGCGTGGCGTCTCCCGTCATGCCCATTGCCGTAGCACGAGCCGCGGTCATGGTCGCGGTTGCCTCGCTCGCCGCCATAGCGGCTGCGGATCCTAGCCGTGGGGGCCCGAGAAGTCGCACGACGCCCATGAGACTTGCGACCATGGCGCCTGCCGTCCTCATCGTCGTCGTTTTACATGTCTATGCTTGCATTCCCTGGGCCTTTCTTGTTTGTTGTAATCACCTTAGGAATATTCTTCAAGTTGAGTAAATGTCATGATTATTGTGATATTGCTACCATTAAATTCCCTGATAGAGCTATGATATGTTCTCTCAACTCGATTTTGGTTGGAGCCTTGAGCAAGACGAATGCCCAAAAATCATGTATTCAGCTGAAATGCTTTGCAGTCGGCAGGTACAGCCTCACAGGGATTAGTACAAGTAGGTTTATCCTCATGACTGTCTCTTTAGCTGCTCAAGATGCTTTCGTAACTTTGCTTGAAATCAAGTGATCAACTATGGTTAAGCTCTTCCATACACTAATGTGCATCAATATATTCTCTCATGCAGGAAACTTAATACCATATCCTAGAAAAAACATGATGGAGCATGAATAGATGGAAGCTTGTCCGCGGTCCTAGAATTATATTGCAGTTGTCTAAGCAGTAATGGTGTTTGAAAATTCAGGTTTGAAGTCTTCGTGTTGATTTGTTAAGCTTGGTGGAGATCAAGCTGAACTATTTCATGGGATTATTCTTGCTGCATCTTGTTGCTTGTTGAGAGAGAGGCGCTGAAGCGTGAAGATATTTACTGGTATCCAGAAATTGTTATGTTAGTATGTGACCATCAAAGTGACTTGGAAATTACGAGAAGTGGTTACTTTGATATGGCTGTTTATAGTTCACAGTTCTTTGACGTATCTTGATTCTATATTCAGGGCTCTGATTGACTATCAAGATATGGAAATAGGATGTGAATTCTGTATGAGATGTTTTATGTTCCAGGTTCTTTGCATTTAGCAAACTTTGGAAAAACACCAGCAAGATGCTGCAAAAAAGTGCAAAAAATACACCATTATTTGCAATTATCCTTTGGGCTTGTTTCAGGTACTTAAGTATACATTGTAACTTCAGGTGACAGCTAACATGTACCACTTCCTGGCAAAAAAGAAAACTAACATGTACCACAACTGCAGCTGAAGGTTGTAACGTCCAAGTCGGTAGAGCGTCACATGTTATTAGGGTTGGTCCATCTCTATCATGTAATATTAATTTATATGATATACAGTGAGTTGTTCATTAACTCGATTTTACTATATGTTGACATTGTGTCATCAGATAAAATCATGCATCTTGGGCTCTCCGGGCGTGGCAAAGCGCGCCATTTTCTTCTAGTTAACAACAACGTTTCAGCCTCAACTGAGTCATGGAACACTAGGGTACGTCCGTAGGCCATATCATTGCTCACCACCACCTGTTTCATTCGCTCTCGTCATCGCGCTTACAGGTGGCCTAGGCCGATATCTTTTGTCATTACAAGCCAAACCTGCTTTCATAGAGGGAAAAGAGATAGTGAACTTAACGTCATGAAAATTTCAAGCGAGGAACTTATTACAAGTTTATTTCCAGTTTCCCAAAAAAAGAGGTTCGGGAATAACTTGTGACCAGGAAAATATACTAGAGCAATGCCATGATTTTTTTTTTCAAAAGGAGGATCAACCCCAGGCCTAATGAGATAATGCTTCTTTTCGACCCGTTGAACATCATGCAAGAGTACAAGTTACAGTTAGCTCTCGTGCAACTTTCCTTTAATCTATTTCATGACCACTGTCCACTCTATAGTTCGATATTCTCTATCTATCTTCCTTAAATTTTAAAAAACTTTATATTGATATTGTGACATTGCAATGAGTAATTGATATTGTGATTAAACACGGTTGTACATTATTTATATTAATAAACAATATATATTTTTAGATCAATAGGGAATCGATAAACAATACTGCATGCAAGTGTATGGCAGTTAAATTTGGCAGATAAAGAAGAACAATAATAAATGATTATTTATAAAGCATTGATTTATGTACATACGCACAAAACGAGCAGGCCCTCCTAAATGAGCGATGCTACACGTACGACACTTTATGTTCGACGTACCCACAGCGACGCATGCATCGATGCCATTGGTGCTCCTAGCATAAGAGGCATTGAGGGAATCGTAAGTAGCTACATCGAGGTGTACATGTATCGCACATAAAAAGATCGTACGTGATGCATTTCCGCTCCTTATATATCTCATTGTCCACCACAAGTGACACGAGGGATCATGTGGGTTGGACAGCCAATCATTGCGGAACGGAGGGAGTACTATGCACTATAAGGGTAATAACATAGACTAGTCATATGTTTACGTTACCAGTTGAACTTAGTCCCCACTATGACTAGCATTATTCTTGGATGCGCCAGGAAAAAAGGGCTAGAATGAGTGCTCTCAATATTGAATTGGTACACGGTGCTTATTGGAGATCGATCGTGTTCTGATGGTAGTGGACTAGTGAAACATTGAAAGGGGTCAACATCACTGACCGTTATGTTGAGTTGTAAGAGTTAAACGCCAAGACTGTGACGTTGACCCTTGAAATTTTGCCTCGCTGGCACTTACATGGCCAAGTTCAATGTGGAGATGGTGACTTTGAGAAAATTAGTCAGCTTTGGTCAAAATTTTAGAGGTAAGCCAATTTTTGTTGACCTTCTCAAAGTGACAATTTTTTCAAGTCTGACATATGCACACAAAACATTTGGTTACAGAAGAATGGTAAGAAATGGATATTTAAAAAGTGTCGATGCATCTCTACTTATTTTCTGCCCTATGTGTCAGATGCCTACCTTGTCAGTGAGAGGGGATCTTTCTCCCATTAACACCTCCATCGACAGAATCGCCTCATTCTCCATCTCACCGAGTCATCTTCTTGTTGCAACACGACACAACATATGTGTAGTTTCGTCTTAACTCTAAGCCGCAACAGGATTAACTCTCTCCACCTAATATTATACGTGACCATGTTCTCCATGCCATCAAATCTCTCATTTTAATTGCAGAAATTTTATAGTTGAACTCCCGCGTATATAGACACAACCTCCCTTCCCAATGTCTGTTGAGATGTAAATTTTCTAGTGATTCTGATATACAAAACTAGCACCGGCTCATTTGTTGTTTTCTCTTTCAGCTTTTCGTTCCATAACACGCCAGCCAAGCCACTTGATAGGGATGGTAGGCATCAGGAGAGAGGTAGAAACTATGAATGTGTCACCCGGTCTACTTGACGATGGAAATGGGGCGATCTGGCCTGGCCTAGCGCCTCTCCTGTGCGACCCACAGGGGCCTAATGGCTCGACCCTTTTTCCTAAGCTTAATGGCGTCACTTTTGGTACCAGAATTTGACGACATGACCACCTGGGACTTTGTCAATCTCATTTGTAGCTCTAACTTCGGTAGTACCTGAAGTTCATGACGTGATAAGCAAGAACTTCTCGAAAGTTTATAAAGAGATGTCCAATGATTGGCTGCAGCGCTACACCAGGGAAAATGACGGCGTGTTCCTTCTCCATAGGCATGATCAGAGATGTTTATTCACTTCCCTCAGGTGGTAGCCAGTTATGCTTATCAGCTCTCTTTCAAGGCTCACTCTGGTAGAGGCCTGTATAAGATGTCACTCTCTTCCATACTACTTCAGCAATCGATGCCCCTTTACAGTTGAGTAGCATATGATGCCTGTGGCCTGTGGGTATCACCAAGTCTGAAAATAACGTGTCCTTTTTCATGGGAAAATCCTTGGAGATGACTTTCATCTTTTTTACATCCATTTCATAGGTAGGTCACCAGTTACGTGACTCTTTGGAGTGCATGGTTGAAAAACATAGGAATAGGAAAAACATAAAAATCCCATAGATCTGCATGTGTAGAATAGTGGAATTTGAAACGGAGGAAAACTGTAAAAATAGTCGTTCGTATAAAACGCACGAAAAACACAGGAAACCTGCCTCTCGATCCTATGCGCTTGAGTCTAAAAATAAGATTTGAGTGAACATTCAAATTCCACATTAATCCAGTCCGTAGGAATTTTGATAAACCATTCTTTTGATCCAAACACAATCCATATGAAAATGCCTTAAGGATTGGAATTTTACCAAATCCCATGAAAATCTGACAATCTAAAGAGCCTCTACATAACCTGATACACTTTCAGGTTCCGAGACACCAAATTATATATACTCCCTCCGTTCCACAATATAAAATGTTTTAGGTGTTACACACATTGTCTACATTCATATAAAAAATGAACATGTATACTAAAACATGTCTAGATACATACGTGTACATGTGAATGTGGAAAAATCTAAAACATCTTATACTGTGAAACGGAGGGAGTATGTGGATGGTACTAGTGATAGATCATACTCCTAACAGGCACATGATACGGAATCAGAAATGTGCTAAGCACGAGTGCATTCAGTAGTTGTGACTAGCTAATCTTCCAAAGAGTGTCTGGTCTATTAACATCTGCAGTTAAGACAAATCGGTCGGTTGGATTCATGAGCATGCTTGTGACTGACAAAGGATGCACTAGCTTAGTGTTGAAGTGATATCTGAAGTCACTACATCCATGTTACGGCAACGTGACCGAGAAATAAAGGCACTTTCGGGCTCAAAAGAAAAGGGCACGGAGTAAGTACGCCGTACGCATGCTTGTTTGTGCCACACAAGCTGTTCGAAATGAGATATGCATGGTGGTGTTGCCCAAGTGAAATTCTACATGCCGGTTCTGTGGTTTATTTTGTTGGTGCTAATAATCAGAACACCAGAATGTGGGAAACTAATAATCAGAACGCGGTACTTCTATGTAGCTACACAAGGGACAATGTGAGAAGCTACGGAGGCTGATGATTTCACCTACGAAAGCTGTCGATTTTGGTGCCCACTTAAACCGAGCATGTGTGTTTCAGTAGAAATTTTGATATTCCTACGTAGATTATAGGCTGGCTGGTGATCACGCTTGCAGTTGAAATATAGCTAGCATAAAAAAATTCCCATTTGCAAGTGTATCAGTTATGCACCTGACGTCGATCAATACAAAACTAACTTGCGGGTGAGCATGTACATCGGAGCAAAACAAGACAGTTCTTTGTGTCCATCACGCAGCGTGCAAGGACTGACGACACCTTAATTTTGTGAGCAAGCAGGGTACGGTGTAGATCCGATAAACCCGCAGTAGCTGTTTCGTGCGATGCGCAAAGGTCGGCCAGGACGAGTGTTCTTCATTCTTGGTTTGTTCGGTGCTTAGCGAGGATCAAAGTTTTCTGCCGCCGGCCTTTGCTACAGATCAACAAACAGATGACTGCGGTGATGCAAATTCTTAACCTGTTTGGCGGTGCCTCGGGGCTGCGATGCAATTTGGCGAAGAGTTCGGCGTCGCCGATACGCTGCGAGGGTATTGACCTGCAGCCAATAACAGCAATTCAGGGCTGCCCAATTAAGGAATTCCCCATTCAATACTTGGGTTTGCCGTTGACAGTGGGACGGCTGTCGAAAACAGACCTGCAGCCAGTGGTGGACAAGCTCGTGGGGCACATCCCAACTTGGAAGGCGTCGTTGTTAGAAAAGAGCGGCAGGCTGATTCTGATGGATTCCACCCTCTCGGCGACGTCAATTTACCACATGCTCTCGTTGGACTTGCCGCCGTGGTTCTTCGTGTGTGCAGATAAGATTTTGCGGGGTTTTTTCTGGTCAGCAACTACAGAAGCAAGGAAAGGGCAGTGTGTGGTGGCGTGGCGAACGGTCTGTCTGCCTAAGGAGATGGGCGGCCTCCGCATCAAGAATCTGAGGATCATGAACCATGCATTGCGGGCGCGATGGCGATGGATGCAGATGACGGATGCGAGCAAGCCGTGGCAAGGCCTTGATTTCTCTTTGGCAGAAGAAGCGGAGGAGATCGCTCGGGCTTGCACTAGATGTGAGCTGGGCAATGGGCGGGGGGTCAGAGCATCGCTCAATTGGCCCCTAATCTAGTGGAATTTGTCAATCCTGCGGCGGTGAAGAAGACTATGGCGGAATCCTTGCCCAATCGCGCTTGGGTGGCGGATATTCGAGGGGCGCCGTCGATCCCAGCCATCGTGGAGTTCATGAACTTGTGGGAGCTGCTGGCGGAGTGGCAATTGAGCGAGGAGGAGGAAAAATTCACATGGTTGCTGACGGCGAACGACAAGTACTCGTCGAAATCAGCATACAAGGCCTTCCTTATGGGCAGAGAGGGGTTTCCTTGCGCCGAGGAATTGTGGACCTCTCGAGCGCCACTCAAACACAAATTACACATGTGGTTCACGCTGCGGGGACGATTGTGGACGGCTGACAGGTTGGCTCGCCGGAATTTGCAGCATCCCGCGACCTGTCCGCTGTGCTGCCAAGAACAGGAAACGGCGGAGCACTAGACAGTGCAGTGTTCGTTCGCCAGAGAGGTTTGGTACTCCATGCTGCTGCCGCTTCGTTTGCATCGGTTCACGCCCACTCCGCAAACCACCATAGCTGGTTGGTGCCCTGTGGTCTCCAATGCGACTCCAAAGCGGCGAAGGAAGGAGGTGAACTCCCTCATAGTTCTGGTGGCGAGGTCTCTCTGGTTAGAGCGCAACAGTAGGGTGTTCGACAAAATTGCGTCGATGCCATGGGTAGTCTGTAAGAGAATCAGAGAGGAATTAGAGCTTTGGCGAAAGGCCAAGCTTTGTGGATTTGCAGATTAGTGAGTAATCACGTACGTGTAATCAATCGGGTGTGGGCTGAGGGAATCGCATGTGATTACCCTTGGCAGTTCTTGTAATTGGTTTCCTCTCTCTTAATAAGAAAGACACGCAAGCCTTTTGCGTGTTCTTGAAAAAAAACAAACAGATGACTATCGAATTGTTCGGCTCTGTCCACACATTTGTAGAACGTTTTCTTCCCAGTGTCTAACGCAAGGTCTCAACAACCGACGCATATATTGCTGTGCTATATCGACAAATCATGGATCAAGTTATTTTTTTTCTGAACTATGAATTTCAGCCCGTACATAGCTATACAGGCTAGCCAAAATAGCAACAGATTTGATAATATGTCGCCGAGGAAAATGTTACTGTGAATATAATCAAGGTGCAAGTATAAGCAGTTGCTCTCTGGTGCCATTAGAGGAAGGACCAATGCTCACATGTCATCGTCTAGAAATGGACCTCACGTGAGATAGATGCATATTTGACAAGCCATTGACAGAACAGGTGGATGAAAGCAGCACTGTATGCATCTATTCTATCTATCTATCTATTATATACTAAAAGCAAAATGAGTTAGTTTTTCGAGGCACCACGTTAATCCACATCATCTAAATTAATTTTAGTAGTTAGATCTAAAATATATGGCTAAGATTTAACACGACAATTATGGCTACGTAACCGCACAATCCAGTTTGTCACGTTCAATCTGGACACCCCATATAAGTCGTGAATCTCAAAAAAAAAAGGGGGAGCAGCCATGTGCTTTCTCTATTCAGCCAAATACGTAGAGCCTGTGCAATTGGATACGATCTCTAGCGATCGATTTCCGAAAGACACGGACGCCACCATTTTGATTAGCTATTTAAAACGCCAGCCGTGTATTTGAAAACTACTATACCTTGGCTGGTACGTGACATGGCGCAAAGAAAGTAAAAAATAAACACCACTACACCAGCCGTGCATTACTACTTGGGTGGTACGTGATGACGGCAAGAAAAGGACAAAAACTTAGCTAGCTGCAAGGAAAAGAAAACTAGAAATCGGTGCAAGGAGTAGCAATAAATATCAACATTCATAATATGATATTTATATTAATACATTTTATGATTATAATAAAAAATATTTAAATTAAAATGTTAATTTCTTTTATATATTTGGTCAAAATTTACAAGTTTGAATTGATTATACCCCGAACGCATGGTAACTGTGAGCGGAGGGGTACAAAATTTCTATGATTGTGTATACATAAATAAAAGACTTATTTCATTGTGATCGGACCAACACACTCACAAAACGCTTGCAATAATTTGAAATAGTGGAATTTAAACTTAATAAATCACGACATTAGTCACACTACGTGCAATTTTTTTATGATTGAGTACACATTTCATCAAACCAACACTCTCACAAAATGCCGGCGGAAGTCCAGATTTAGGAGTCATGGAGTTATAGTATTAATGAATTCACAACATTAGTTGCACTATAGACTAGAACGTCCCTCGCACTAAGAAAATTACCGACTTAATAGTAAGAGAGAATTCCTTATTTGACCCTTCCTTAAATTTTTCTTCCCTATTTGGCCCTAGAAAAAAATTCTTCCCTATTTGACACCTTAACTTCATTTCTTTCCTAATATGGCTCTCTAGTGCATTTTGAGCATTAAAAAGACTGTTTTACCCCTAACAATTTGCTCGTTGTACGTGTAGTACGTAACGTGCGTATAATAACGTGAAGCAAGCCACGTTCGACTCGTGCGATCGAGTGGTAAACCTACCTACCTACAGCCCGTGTCTTCACCTTGTCTGCGCGTTTCACGTACTCCTACTAAACACACAATTTCGCCTTCGTTTGAATTAGATCTGTTTGAAAAAAATAAGTGCATTCCTTTATTGATGATTGTACAAATATATACATTGAAAACATGCATAATTTTTTAAATTTTATCAGGGGCAAAAGAGTCTTTTTAGTGCTCAAAATGCACTAGAGGGCCATATTAGGAAAGAAATGAAATTAATATGTCAAATAGGGAAGAATATTTTTTCTTGGGCCAAATAGGGAAGACGAATTTAAGGAAGGGCCAAATAAGGAATTCTCTCTAATAGTAAGCACATGGCTAAGTCAACACATATTCTCGGGAGAATGATAATGTCCATCTATTGAAGGAACATAAAACGTCAGAACTTCAAATTTTAATGAGGATACAACATTACTCGATACACTATTGATGGAATGTACCCCCACACTTTAAAATATCTTGGCTTAGTGAAACACACAAGGCTAAGTCACCACAGATTCCCGATTGATATATTTCGTTTAGTATCGATAGGATGTGCCAATAATATTTTTAATCCGAGGACCTGTTAAATGTAATTCTTATGAATTGTTTGAATTTTTTTCATGATATTGCTTGATTTTTATGGTAGACATATTTGGACTATTATATGTGTCTTTCTCCCATGTAAGAAAATCAACATAAGAGCACCTGTCATTCGAATTGCACAACAAAGTTGACGACTGATTAAGAATATTGACTATGCTATCAAACTAGAGACTCATTTGCATAACACGAAAATACATGTGACCGGGTGTGTAGAACCATCGAACTATTATCGGATTAAGTTAAGAGTGTGGTAAAGTTAGAGGCATAATTCTCTAACTTTGATTATTGATGTATAAACATGTTAACAAATATACCTAAAAGGGAAATAATTTATCTTTTAGAGTATACTCATATAAACGTAATTGCCAAAGTTTTTAGCACATCACGTTTCTAAAATTTTACACAGTTTCAATACATTCATGTTTATGAAACGTTGCACAGTGTCACATAGATTGTGTAAATTAGAGGAAGAAACATAATAATAAGATAACTCCCACTATTTAATTTTACCTATAATAGACTGCTATATCTTAATTCAACTATTTTTCGTCAAAGATTAATAACATCGCGTACTAATGTAACGTCATGTAAGAACTATAGTTCAATTTACAAATTCAATATCACTTACATTGTTGATTGAGTATCTGGCATGCTAAACATTTCCCCATAAATTTCAGATTCACAACGCCCATACGTGATATTCTTACCAGCACAAATGTATGATAGTTGTAGGACAATTTTGTTTATTGTCGTATAGTGGGAAGTAATGTGATATTAATGAAACTATATTTTTATTTGTCGAACACTTTCAACCACCTACAGATTATGCCCTCGCATTTGCGAGGGCCACTGTGCTAGTTCGATCAACAATGGAAAAAACGAACGAATCGGTCATCTTTTGTATGTTATCTGTAGCAAAGGCCGGCGGCAGCACGTTGATCCTCGCTAAGCCCCGACCAAATCAAGATGAAATTCACTCGTCCTGGACGATCGACCTTTCCGTAGCGGACTGAACAGCTACTGCGTGTTTATCGGATCTACACCGTACCCTGCCTGCTCCCCGAAAGCGACGGACTGTGATGTCGTAGCCGACTGAAACCTCACAAAATTCATGCGTCGTCAGTTGTCGCACGCCGTCTTGTTTTATATTTATCGACGTCATGTGCATAAGTGATACACTTGCAACGGGTATCTTTTTCTGGTAGCTACGTGTATTTCAACTGCAAGGGTGAACCAGCCAGCCTACAATCCACGAATCTCAAAATTTATACTGAACTGCAAGGGTGCTCGCTAAATGTGAGCACCAAAATCTACAGCTTTTGTAGGTGAAATCGTCCCTCCGTAGCTTTCCTAGCTCCACCTCTCCCACCCCACCACCAGCTGCTTCTCACATTCTCCCTTGTGTAGCTCGATACCAGTACCACAGTTGCATGTTGACAGTACTAGAATATCACTTCGACAGCACCATATCATGGCCCAACAATTTGTGTGGCACAAGCACGCGTGCTCCGCCCCGTTTTGTGTCGTTCCTGAAAGTGCATGCCTTTTTCCGCTGACGTTGCCATAACATGAATGTAGTCACTTCAACACTTTAAGTGTATTTTTAGTCAGTCACAAGCATGCTCGTGAGTTATAACGTCACAGAGAATCTCTGAATTAACTGCAGATGTTAATAGACAAGACAAGCTTTGGATGATTAGCTAGTCACAGCTACTATCTGAATGCACTCGTGCTCACCACATTTCTGATTGTGTAGCGTGTCTCTCTAAGGGAACTGATCTATCACCAGTACCATCTACATATCATTAGGTGCCTCACAGTCTGAAATTATATGTAACTGGCGACCTACCTCTGAGAGGGATGTATAAAGATGAAGGTCATTTCCAAGGATTTGCTCGTGAAAAATTGCACGTTATTTTCAGTCTTGATGATACCCCGCAGGCATCATATGCTACTCAACTGTAAAGCGACATCGACCGGTGAAGTAGTATGGAAGAGATCAGTGACATCTTACAGGCCTCTACCAGAGTGTGAGCCTAGAAACAGAGGTGATAAGCATAAGAAACAGGCTACCAGCTAAGGGTATGTGCTGCAATATGACACTCTCCAAAAATTGACAAATCTACTACGAAACACAAATTTTCTAGATTGCTCCGTTTCGAAAAAGAAAAGAAAAATCTAGGTAGTGAGCTCTGAAGACCATTGCAATTTTTCAGGGACCTTACATCTAGACATGTTTGACCATGCCAGCCTATCAGGCATTCAGCATGTCACTATAAGCTGCGGTACTGTTCTGAGCTCTATTAGATTACTTGTTTTATTTGTGATCTATTTTCTTAATTATAGAATGGTGTGCTACGAAGAGAAAGACTGAACTTCCACTGGACTTCTCTTGTTGACTCTGTATGACTGGATGAGCACCAAGAGGAGAGTATGAAGTTAGTTCCTTATACAAAAGATGTCGATCAGAGTAGCTGTACCAGCGTATACTGATTGTGTTAACTGAAGTATCGTGTAGGAGAGGAGGGGTTGTTCATCATTGCATTTAACTGGCATGCATTTGAATATTGTTTGTCCATATAAAGGATGCACAACAAGAATCCAAACGTCACAGGTTTACTCATTGCAAAGTACACACATTATTTCCATGTCATAATATCCCTAACATTAAGGGTTATTTATGAGGCTGCCCTCAGTTGATACCAACTACTCACTTTTACCCCTAGCGCCGAATGGTGCTCAGTTTTGCCCCTAGTCTGTGCGCAAGGATTCGTTCCGTCACTCTTGCCGTCTCCGTCAGGTCTGCTGACTTGTGGGACCCTTGACTTATAGGACCCAGAAGACAACCGCGGCTTGTGGGACCCATTAGAGAACCGTTGTCGACCGTTGGGAACATTGGGCCCACCACTTATCCACGTACGCACTGCGTGGGTCCCACCTCAGGGCAGTTAGAAGAGAACCTCGCCCGTCCCCGACCTCCCGACGGCGCCATTGCTTCCTCTCCCCTTGCCGCATCCTTCTCTCCCTCTTCTCCGGCGACGAAGCGCAGATGTCTGTCTCCTCCGCCGCGCGGTCACAATGGCCGCGGTATGGTGTAGTGCCGCTGACACGGTGCCCGGACTGCAAACGCCCAGAGGCTCTCAAGCGTTGGGTCAGCAAGACCGACGAGAATGGCAATCTTGGGCGCGAGTATGTCAGCTGCTTGAGCAAGAGGCAGACCGGAAGGGATGGGCAGGTATAGATCTCAGTTCTTTCGCATCCTTTTGCTTTGATTTCACCGCAATTCGTTTTTGTTCGTCGAATTTGGGAATTTTTGAATTTAGCGTTCATGTTGCTGTTTTCAGATCCTGAAAAATGTGGCCATTTCGAGTGGATGGATGATTATTTAGAGAGGATTGTGTTTGAGGGCTACATTGATTCGATGGGGGCCACAAATTTGCAGCTCAGATTGGGGGGGCTGCCGCCGGTGGGCGTGGAGATGGGGGAAAGCTCGGAGATGGTGCGCCCGGTGCTGGCAGAGAGGTGAAGAGGAATGCGCGCAATGGTGAACTGCCCGGGCTGCCCTCGGAGTCCGAACTGAACCAGGAACTGAAGAAGATCAAGAAACATCTAAAGCAGATGGTTGATTTGCAGAAGCAAGCAAATATGATGGCTGGTGGATTTTACAGTTGCATTTTGTTTCTGTTTTTCGTTTACTTGTTGTTCCGTCGTTAGGGCAGAGGACGCGATCTGTGCGCCATGCCAAGTTCGTGTCACTTTAATCGAATGCACGCAGCAATTTGTTAAGTTTCTGAATTTTGTTGTCAATGTGTTCTTCAGTGAACTTCAGTCGACAGTTGTGTTTTCCTTACGAAAAAACGTACTGGGCTGCCAGAGTAGATGTTGGGCCGTGACGAGTAGATGTTGAGCCAGACTGCGACGCAGAATCAACATGCACCCGTCAACGTCATGGACCGGCCCAACCTAGCTTGGCCCTATCGATTTGGGCCCAAGAACTCATTATACTTTTTTTTCATTTGCGCTCGTTGTCTGACGAAACTGAAAGTGTCAAGAACTGATAAGAACACCAGATCGACAGAGAGAATGATGGTAAGCAATAATTAACTGACGAAACTGATGTTAAGTAACAATTAACTGATACAGACCCAGTTTAAACAACACAAGAGCACCAGATCGACACTAATAACATCTCTAATGACTGACGACTAGTAAGTAAGCAAATCCTAGAGCAATTACACAAAAGTAAAATCCTAAAGCAATGAGATTCGACTGCTTCTTCAATTCAGTCAGCTGCCTCAAGTTACCCCTTGTTCATCTTCTTTAGTTCCCCCTTCAGATCCTCATCCCCTGCTGTCGGAGCAACACTGTCGGGCAGATTGAGATCCCGGGTTGCGACACCATTGACAGGAATCGAGGGCTGCCCTTTAAGCCTGAGAACATAGTCATCTAGCCATTCGAAATGGTTGCATTTCGTCACAATCTGAAACGAAAAGATGAACCCTAAATCTCAGATCCAAGGAAAAAGAATTCAGAGCAAAGAGAAAAAGAAATCAGAGCAAAATCATGAGATCTAACCTGCCCCTCTGGCTTGCTCTCGCATTTCACGAACTCTCGCCCTAAGTTGCCATTCTTGTTCGACGTTGAAGTCAACCGTACCAATGGCGCGACGCGTTCGCAGTCAGGACATGGCAACATGGGCACTGGAGCATGCTGGGGCCACGAGGGCCGAGATGCTGAACTAGAGAACGACATATCTCATCGCCGGAGAAGAAGAATCGCTGCTCTGCGCGTGGGTGGAGAAGAATCGCAGAAGAAAGGGGAGACAATGGTGGGCGAGCTCGAGCTTCTCTGTGCGTGGGTGGAGAAGGAGGGTGGTTGGGGCCCACAATTGGTCGGACCCGCCTGTTTTCAGTGGCCAATCAGGTTGCTGGAACCAACCTCTCGCGGATCGCCATCGGAAGCCTTCTAGAAGACCGTATCTGAGGGCTGTCGTTTGGCGACAGTGTTTGATCGGACGGTTAGGGTGCGACGGTAGGGTTTGATCAGATGCTGCGCTAGGGGTTCAAATGAGCATAATTAATTCAAAAAAAATCAAAAGGACATGAAACCAGCGCCCAATGTTGTCATATGTGATATAGTTGCTAGAAAAAAATATAAACATGGTTTATGGATAATTGATCGAAAATGGTTTCCACAATAGAGCTATCTTGTATAGACTTGTTTAGAGTTCACTACTAGAGCGATGGTCTCAAATGAGCATAATTAATTCAAAAAAAATCAAATGACATGAGACCAGCGCCAAATGTTGTTATATGTGATATAGTTGCTAGAAAAAAATATAAACATTTTTTTTATCTGTTTTACATATGATTTTCTATTAAACCATGTTATTTAAATAAAAAATAAAAAAAATAGAAGAATTATTCAAAACATAATGAAACTTCAGATTTACACTATATAGGTAGAATAGATGTCTAGGAAATTAATTCGGCTGATTTAGACAAGGTGCCAAAAAAGTTGAAGCACAAATGGGGGTATTTACCCTAGCTTCGGACCTCATTTGAAGCACATTTCTCATGAGAATAGAGCGATGGTTTCAAATGAGCATAAATAATTCAAAAAAAATCAAAATGACATGAATCCAACGCACAATGTTGTTATATGTGATATAGTTGCTACTCAAATTTATTTGGATAATTTAGACAAGGTCGAATATTTCATGAAATTACAAATGGGGGTGTTTACCCTAGCTTCAGACCTCATTTGACTTGGTTCAACATCATCCAACATTATTCAAACATCATCCAAACTATGTTCTAACATAGATACATCACCAGTCAACATAAATACAACATTATTAACAACATCATTTGGATCCAACTTAGTCTAAATAGCGTCGGGGCTTCTTTGTGATCCTTGGCTGTTTTGGTGGCCGTTTGCTCCTTGTGCTCATCGTGCTCACAGCTTCTTGTCTTCTCTTCTTGGTAGTCGGTACCTTCTTCTTTGAAACTACACCAGAGCTGTACAAACATAAAGGTAAGTGGGATCATGATAAATGAAAAATGAAAACTAGTGAGATCATGGCAGGATTTACATACCCATCTGAAAATGAAACTTCGACTGGATCATCTAGTGGATCATCGACTGGAGCATCCAGTGGATCATTTGAAGCATCATGGACTGGAGCATCGACTGGAGCATCCAGCGGATCATTTGAAGCATCATGGACTGGATCATCATTTGAATAATCATTTCGATCATGGACTTGATCATCATTTTCAAATGCTGCATCATCTGCATCGGCAGCTGACCATCATTTTCAGCAGGAATACTCTCTCCAAACCCTGGATCCACTGTGTTATCACAATATTTGCCGAAATGACCAGTCCCACCACACCTTGTGCACTTACGCACCCTCGCTCCAAGTCCACCTCCTTCATTGCGACGTCGGTGTCGAGTCTTCCTCGGTCTACCTGCAGCTCTCTTCAGAAGTGGAGCACAAAGTTTGAATCCAGGGTCCACTCTATCCCATTGCTGTTTTCCCTCCAAAGCAGGCAAGGCATGTGCATATGTGGCTCTGAACATTGCAACAGAGTAGTAATCATGCACATACTGCTGTATATTCCCTGCTGGACCTGAGATAGAAGTGATGAAAAACAAGGCATATGAGGGTTCTGCCTTAATGCAGTACGTCACAAGTGCATTTCTACACTCAGCCATGGAAGCAAACATGCAACCTTCTGCCATATGAGGGTTCTCAGGGTCCCATTCAACAGGTGGCCGGTCTTCCTCCTCTTCAAGGTCACTGTCAGACTCATATTGGATTTCAGCCCGAGATGTCCGTCTTAAAGTCTGAAGAACATCAGAATATAGCCTCTCTTCATCATCCGCAGAAATGTAGGCATCAGACTCCACTTCAACAGGAACCCTTCTCCCAGTGCCCACACTTGTCGAGCCACAACGTCGAGTTGGTTTTGAACTGTTCTGGCTAGAGTTGGCAGTACGACGTGATGGTCCTGCCCGAGAAGATGAACCCGCCACTGCCCGAGAAGATGAACCCGCCACCGTCTGTCCAACTGCCGGCACAACCACATCATTTTGCAGCTTCACATGAAAATTCTCTGCCTCCTTATGCTTAGCAAACATGGTAGCGAGCTCTTCATCATTACTAATTTGGATCCAATCTTTTCCCCCATCAAAGTATCTAAATTCCACTTCATCATGCAAACTCGAAGGATATGGGTTGCAAATTACCTCCCCAAATTGTCTGAAACTCCAATTACAATCCATTGGCACCGAATAACTGAAACCTCCTTTGAATTTCTTCTTATTGTCTGCATCGACGATGTAGCGGTCCCTTCTAATGTTCACCAAGAAAGCAAACCGCAACTCCATCCTAACCCACGAAAAACAGAGACGCAATCAGCTGCAAATCAATGGCATCCCATGTCGAATCGACAATTCAAAGCTCAGTACTTACCCAATGGGAACCCAATCGTGGACGCGGCGTGTCTCCGGACCCAGGTCGCCCCCGCTCTCCATTTCATTGCTATCCATTTCATTGCTATCCATTTCGTCGAGCAGGTGGCGGACAGAGTGGTGGAACGAGCGCCCCACCAGCGGTGTCGCAGGACGGTGGCGGTGAAGCAGGTGGCCACGCGAAACGGCCGCGGCGGTGCAGGTGGTGCTGGAGGCGGCGCAAATGGTGCTGCTGGCTGCGACACAGGTGGTGGTGGGAGGTGGTGCTGGCGGAGGATCAGGTGGTGGTGGCGGTGGATCAGGTGGCGGTGGAGCAGGTGGTGGTGGCGCCGCAGGTGGTGGTGGTGCCGCAGGTGCTCGTGGCGCCGCGGGGGGTGGTGCGGCGGTGGCGGCGGGTCGCGGCAGCGCACGACGACGATTCAGCAAAGTCAACTCACTGCAAAGTCAGCTCCGGACGACTTCAAACACACTGGGCGGTCCCACCTGGAAGCTCCGGACCCACTTCACTAACGCCACCAGACGGAATCGACTTCAAACTCACCGTTTCGACCTCTCCATAGTTGCTGCGCACGAGGTAGGGGCAAAACTGAGCACCATGCGGCGCTAGGGGCAAAACTGAGTAGTTGGTACCCGCTGTGGGCAATTCGATAAATGACCCTAACATTAACATAGGAGATGTATTTGTTTCAAAAAAAACACGGGAATTGGAAAATTTCTAATTAGTGCACATTTCTTACGCATAAGTTTATTTAAGGGAGTGTCTAATTAGTCTCAGTCAACTTCGAATTAACTAAGTCTCAGACAGTTTAACAAATTTGTCCATACATGTCCAAAAATATGTTCACGGTGATCTAGTTATTTCACGTAGTGAAGAAAAATGCATTGTTCGTTCTCAAAGTTTTAAAAAAAATGTAAATTCTTCCATGAATCTCAACTTTGGATCGACGGTTCTGGCGTTGGCTTAAATATGTAATTATGTAATGATTTGTTCACATACAGCAAGAAAATGCATTGATTATTTTCAGAGTTAAAAAAAATGTAAATTCTTGCACGGATCTCAATGTTGGATCAATGGTTCTTTCCTAACACTGAAATGTTCACGGTGATGTAACAATTTGTTCACATAGCGCGAAAAATGTATTGTGTGTTTTCAAAGTTCAAAAATGTAGTTCTTGCATGGATCCCAACTTTGGATCGATGGTACATGTCGTCGATCGACTACATTAACTGTTTAATTTAAGCATCATTATTTGTAAGTCCTGGTTGTTGTCTTCGGACCTGTATCGACATTTATAATGACGAGCAGCTCTCTGAGTGAAACACTAACAAGTCCTGATTATGCATTAGTTGACATCCCAGCTGGTGTAATGAAAGCATAAAACTATACTCCATCACACTAATGTGGATGATGGTCATCTGTAGTGGTGCATCATGGTTTGGTCCATTATGGACCATCAGTACTAAATCCATACACTAATGCGGCGTGTCATGCTTGGATTCATCAGTCATTGGCTTAAATAAATCCTTCTTTAAATGAAGAAAGATAGAGAATATATATCTAGGCTAGAGTGGTCCTGGAATAGATCAAAGGAAAGGTGTAGCAGAGCTAACTGTAACTTGTACTCTTCTAGGATGTTCATCGGATTTAAAAGAAGCAGTAGCTTCATTAGGCATTGCGTACGTGTAATCCATGGCACTGCTCGTACTCTCACAAACAGTTCTCCTATGCCACAAGTTATTCCAAAAGCAGAACTGAAACAAACCTGCAATTGGCTTCCCCTTGAAGTTTTTTATGGGGTTCTGTTCACCGTTTTGTTGTCCCTCTGTAAAGACCCACCTACATCCCTTATCTCTCTCCAAGTCACAGGAAAAATGGGTTATATCAGCTCGTGAAAGCAATAACGTGGCATCCAATTCGTTGAAAAAAATTCTGAAAATATCTCTGCTAACTGCTGGCAACAGGATGCACCAAACTAACTACAATATCATGCCGCCAAGCTAACAAAAACCCTTGGTAAAAACAATTAGTAATGACAGAGGACACTATCAGCCTAGGCTGTCGGTGAGCTCGACGACGAGAGCCAGGAACCAATAGCCAAGGACACAGCGATGACATGGCAAAGGCCTAAGTAGCTAGTAACTGCAACATTGATGCCGACACGCTGTCGTTAACTGCAACAGAAAATAAAGGGAAGAAGCTTCACGCGTGAACAGGACAACAGGTACGGCATCACCTTCACCTAGAGTGAGCCATGCGCCTGCAATTCTTAACCCAGACTCGTTTTTAAATGGTAGCATGTACCTCCTTCAAAATTAGATGACTTATATTTATCTAGATGTGAATGTATCTATACTTATAATATGTCTAAGTACGTTTATATGTAGATAAATGGAAGTAATCTATTTTTGAATGGAGGGAGGAGAATTGTGCCAGATCCGTGTTTCGTGCAGATTGCACGTACCATCTGTGATTTGTGCAGTGAAAGGTGTACTACAGAGTACATGGTATGGGGGTTGTACCAAGATGATGCAGCAGAGTTGGGGAGGAAGGGAAAGTGCAGGCTGGGCGGCGGTTTAATGTGGGTGCATGTACGAGATGGATGGGAAATCGTATCTACCATCCATGGTGGTAACAGAGGAAAGAGGGAGCTAGAAAGTGTGAAGAATCTTGGCAAACAGGCGGCCTTGGGATCAGGCCTGCCTGCCTTGCCATGCATCCTCTTCGGTTCTAGTCTTCTACTCTCTCCGTTTCATTTTAATTAACTTGCTATGCATTAAATGTAGATATATCTAGACATGTTACATATCTACGGATGGCAATGGGTACCCGATACCCACAAACCCGACGGGTACCCGTCTCAAATGGGGAGGGTTTGGGCTAGAAAAATCCCCATGGGTATGCTTAGCAGGAAAATGTCATACCCATCGGGTATGCGGGTGCGGGTATGGGGATGCCAAACCCATACCCGCGAACCCGTGTACCCGACTAGAACGTAATGACCCCACATGTCATTGCCTACTAAGCCACTAACACCCCTAGCCCACAAGCCCACTAACGCACCTAGCCCACTAAGAGACCTAGCCCACTAAAGACACTAACGTACAGGCCACAGCCACACACGAGCTGCCTCTCCTTGGCGGGTACGGGCGGGTCCCGCGTACCCGCCGGGTCGCGGGTATGGTTGAGATCTCGACCCGCCGGCGGGTATGGGGCGGTGGCGGGTACGGGTGGAGGAGCCGGGTACGGGTATGGGTATGCCAAACCCGGCCCCGAACCCGGCGGGTGCCATCCGTAACATACCTATATACATCTACATGTGGTACATACCAAGTCAATTAAATTGGAACGGAAGGAGTAGTAGAACTGTGGCATGGTCTCCGAAATACAACTTTCGTATTACTTTTGATGTGAACTTTTTATAAAATCTACAAAAACTCATATATTACGGAATCTTTTTATAGATGACGAGTACGAACCTCTTCTTTTTTGCAAAAAGGAGGATAATTCTCGGCCTATGAATCAATTGATGCGCCTAGCCATCTATTAACGAGAGTGAATTTCACTTTTTACCTCCTACTTGTGTGTTTATGATACCAATCACCCCTTTTAGGGAACATTCGTCGAGATTAGCTGATTTAAGAAAGTCTGGATCATCTTTCTATATGCGTGTTGGTTGGGCTAGGTGAGAGATGATAATCGGGGTTAGAAAATATGAGGAGTTAAATGGGGTAATATGTGTCATGAATGCACAAATGAGAAGGAAAAAGTGGAATTCATATATTGACGAAAATTTAGAAATGTAAAGGAAAAGTGAGTCCGAACTAATCGGCTAAAAAAAAAGAGAAAACCGAGGCCATCCAAAAAGATCCGCCTCACGATGATATAAGTACATTCCTATGGCAGAACTTATGAGATGTGCCAGAACAATGAAAATGACACTACTTGTAAACAAATCCTTCAAGAAGGGATTGATACTCGTGCACCAATGTTGACAAGTCCAACAAAGGTCCAAATTAGAATTAACACCAAAGTTGAACTTTCAGGAATTACCTTCAACGAACGCCCACGTCGACATTGTCGGATCTAGCACAAAAGCGAGACCATGTGCTTCCACCTGTAGTGACATATACTTTCCAAACGGTCACATATTGCAACATGTATATCGACAGACAACTTCTCGTTGGTCGCTCTCGTGGGATTGTCACGGCATATGTCATCATTGGATGATTTCTTGAGGGTGAGAAACTAGGCGACTTTGACGTCTTTGAGTCTAGATCAGGAGACACGAGGAACATGATTTATCCAGATTCGGCCCCTCATGATGGAGGTGACGACCTACTTTGGCTAGATTGATATTGATGTGTATGTTTCTGGTTACAAGGGTTCAATTCGCTGATTCGAATCGAGTCTAGACCTAGAACTTGATGATCTGAGAACTCGTTGTTCTAAGCCCTGGAGCCGGCCTTATATACATGGGCGGCTCGTAGGGTTACAAGGAAGTTCCCGTATGGATGTGGGAGTCGGAGTCCTACTTGGAGTCTATTTAGGCTTCGTGCTTTCCAAGTTGAGTCTCGTCCTTGATCATGGACTTCTCCTTTGGGTCTTCATTTTTTGATCTTGAATCAGCCCAGTCTTGTAATGTATAAGACCATGACATGGTGCTGTCATAAGCCTGTCATGAGTCACCTTGGTCTTGTGGGTCATCCTTCTTCGTGGGCCTACATGTTGGGCATCACCCGACAGTCGGGTCTCGGTGCTCTCAGAGCCCAATGCATGTCCACGCTGCTGGAGAAGATGCCCCAATAAGGTTGACGACATCTTCGTCCCACTTCTGGTCGCCATGACATCTCCTTCGATTCCTTGGGAGAAGAAGAGGCGCTAAACGTAAGCTTATAATAAGATTTGACTGTCATTGCAGCCATCTTGATGATCCACCGACCACAAACTCGAGGCCATTGCCCGGTGTCGACCACCATTCTCTCGACTGGTCAGATCAAGCCACTAGGAAAGGGCAACGTCGTGGCAATAGGTTAACATGCCCATGCGACTACGTCGAGTCACCTGTAACATCCTTCAATGCTCCGAGTCTGCCACCAGCTGCCATCGACTAGATCGGGGTCCGCCGCATGAGCGTAGATGGGACCGCCGATCAGGGCGCCATTAGCCCCATCGTAGCATCATCCGATAGTCCTCCAGTGTATACATGTGCACACACATGCATGCAGCCAATAATGGACAATCTCACCCTAATGAAAATTTTATACTTGTACCTAATTGTCAATTAGGTTGGAAACACTATCTGGCGGATATAAATTAGAAACCACTTAGATGACTGACCATATAGATCACGTGAAGTTACACTAAAATAAGTGCTCAATTTCTCATTATGGTGACAAAATCCACACTGTAAATTCGCATGCCACGATTTGGCAAACTCTCTCTCCCCACCCCCACGTTTTCAGAAGGGGGTCGGCCGTGGCATCAAGCGAAGACAATCCAAATGGAGCGACATACGAGTTACGGTCGTAACCGGAGACTAATCACATACTCCTCCGTTCTAAATTAGATGACTTTCATTTATACACATCCACATGTAGACAAATGGAAGTCATCTAATTTAGAACGGAGAGAGTAGTTTTGAGTCTTTGACAAATGGCACTTCAACCATACTGACAGCCTGTTATTTTTGCACAGCTCTGACCAAGAGTGTTTAATGAACATTTCTGACCAGGGGAGGCTTATGCCCTGTCAGATTATCAAGTGCTTGTTTAAGCCACCGTGACGCCATTGTCAGCGCCCGTCACCTTCCATTCCATGGTCGCCCCGCCAACGGATCCACTAACGGGTCACGTACCCCCATTCTTAATTGGATTGTGGGATGCGCGCCGGCACGTGTGTGTATAAAAAGGCGAGCGAGCGATCAAGCGAGAAGGAATTGCCCAGCCGGCTCACAAGTGCGAGGAACGAACCACCGTGTATTTTCTTTCTACGCCGCACCACCGGAGAGGTAGCTACCTAGTGCCGACTGCCGACAGAGGATGTCCACAGCGAGAATGGCCGCGGCGCCGTGGTGTGTGGTGGTGACGATGATCGTGTTGGCGGCGGTTGTTGGCGGGGCGTCGGCGGCGGAGGAGGACGGCGGGAAGCTGCGGCAGGGGTTCTACGAGCAGAGCTGCCCGCGGGCGGAGCAGATCGTGCGGCACTACGTGGAGCAGCACGTGCCCCACGCGCCCTCCGTCGCCGCCACCCTCCTCCGCACCCACTTCCACGACTGCTTCGTCAGGGTACGTACTTGCCATGCCCGAACCTAGCTTGTCCGCGACGGCGATGATCGACGGTGCCGGTGCCAATGTGAGCGTGAGTGTGGCGTGTTCTGAATTCTGATCGAGTGCGCTGCGCATGCAGGGGTGCGACGGGTCGGTGCTGCTGAACGGGACCAACGGCGGCGAGGCGGAGAAGGACGCGGCGCCGAACCTGACGCTGCGCGGGTTCGCGTTCCTGGATCGCGTCAAGGCGCTGGTCGAGCAGGAGTGCCCCGGCGTCGTCTCCTGCGCCGACGTCCTCGCGCTCGCCGCCCGCGACGCCATCGGAGCCATCGTAAGTCCACTCGATTACACACACGTCGTAACACTACACGCGCGCCTCCGCGACTGATGCTGGCAGCAAAAAAAATGAAGGGCGGGCCGTACTGGCGCGTGCCGACGGGGCGGCGCGACGGCAGGGTGTCGCTGAAGCAGGAGGCGCTGGACCAGGTCCCGGCGCCCACCATGAACTTCACCGACCTCCTCACCTCCTTCCGCAGCAAGGGCCTCAAGCTCCCTGACCTCGTCTGGCTCTCAGGTAACACAACCAAAGCAAAACTCCTGGTAAATTAACTTGATTCGCCAGGAGATCATCCTTCACCATTGTTAATCACCAGCGGCGACTGGCGACAGGCTTCATGAATTAGCGGTAATGGCACGATTTGTCTGCGTGTTCTCTTCTGTGCAAATGCCTTAACCGGAGTAGCACCGACACATGGTGATGTGAAGATAAGTGTGGCACAAGCACTCGAGAAGAGTAGCACAGTTGAGTGAGTAGTGAGGAGACTAGATCGGTAGCTTTGGCAAAAAAATCGTGCCTTTTTATGTCTAGAAGGCAAGTAGCCGGCAGCTACCAGACGCTCCTACTACCCACTCACATGACATTTTGACGTGACCAATGCTGGTGTTGCCGAAACGGATGGCTCCAGGATAAAAAGAAAAGGAAAGGGAACCACGAGGATTGCTAGATCCTAGTAGAAATCTAGAACTGAATGCTCGATCTATCTTGATTTTTCAGTTCAAAAACAGAAAGGCTCCCAAAGTGTACAATTGCAATGCAGTGAACGCAGCACATATCTTCAGAGGGAGGTTTTAGTGCTGCAGGCTAGCTGCATTTTTTGGAAAAGGCGGGCTAGCTGCATAGTCATTGATGTTGACACGTGAACCACTCATATATTTAGCTTGGAAAAAAACGCATGTAACCACACGAGAAAACGTTAAATCTGTCTAAAGTGTTGCGGGAATGTGTTAACCGACGATATATGATTAAGAAATGACTGGACACAGTTAAGGACACGCGAATTGACTAGGACGTCTTGGACTCGAATTTGTCATCGGTTTGTAATCTAACAACTCAGGCTATAGCACATCGACTTATTCTACTATCTAAGTACTAATGGGCAATCTAATCTGATGTAGACCTGCAGGCTACTAGCTAACTTGTCTATCTGCTAACCACATTGGTTTATTAATTCCTACCTGTTTACGTTGTTACCTTATAAAAAAATAAGATGCATGTGTTCTTTAAACGACGCAACCTGATGCATACTTTAGCAGTAGTTTAACGTCAACAATATTCTTGAACCGAAACATCCTTAAGATTCCTTGCAAAATTGACAATTCTACACATGCCATTGCATAGTATACGTTACTGAACTTACTGAATTTGGACCTAAACCATGCATTTTGCTGAATTTTGCACCTTTGTCTGTGGTCACCTGAACATCAGGGGCGCACACCATCGGCATCGCCACTGTAACTCCTTCAGCGAGCGCCTGTACAACTTCACCGGCCGCGGCGGGCCGGGCGACGCGGACCCGTCGCTTAACCCGGTTACGCGGCGAACCTCCGGCGGACCAAGTGCGCCTCGCCGACGGACAACACCACCATCGTGGAGATGGACCCCGGGAGCTTCCTCACCTTCGACCTGGGCTACTACCGCGGCCTCCTCAAGCGCCGGGGCCTATTCCAGTCGGACGCTGCGCTGATCACGGACGCGGCGGCGTTGGCCCACGTCGAGAGTGTGGCGAGCGGTCCGCCGGAGGTGTTCTTCCAGCTGTTCGCGCGGTCCATGGTGAGGCTGGGCATGGTGGACGTCAAGACGGCGGTGAGGGCGAGATCAGGCGGCACTGCGCCGTCGTCAATAGTACTAGTGGCCGTCAGTGGATTTCTGCATGTGTGCGTCTTTGTGGCGTGCATGGACGATCGTGTTTATATATGTTCAGTTACATTTTTAGCATTCTTGTTTTATCTTTCTCTCACTTTTAAGGTGCTTTTGAGTTCTGGTCTAAATTATGCTACATTATTTTCTTTTTAATTTTCGAAAAAAATAGAAAATAAACGGGAACATATGCTAGTAGAACAGAAATAGGTAATGAATAATAATACGTACAAATGATGTTATAGTGACTGGAATTTCAGTGTCTAACTGCATCAATCCTTTGTCTCTAGCTCACCATTTTCGTTTAGTAACTTTTTTTTAGTGGTCCGTTTAATAACTTTGAACTGGCGATAGGCTTCACTGATTAGTCGTCATGGCATGATTGTTCTGTGTGTTCTCTTTTTTTGCAAACTAGCAAGGTGGCCCTCGCAAACGCGAGGGCAACATCTTTACTATGAAAGGCCCTGGGGAATAATATGTTATTTTATTTAATGTCATCGTATGTCCTATGAATTCATATGGCTCTACCACCACTATCATAGATTTAGACATGACACATACATAGGTATCTATAATAAACATTAATTTTCAGGCCAAGGATTATTCCGTCATTTCCCTAAACACACATGTATTATTTGTGTGTGGTATTAGATTAGTAAACATAAACTGTATTTATATGATGTAGTAAGCGAGGTTAATAGCATTACTGTATATAGACAAAATTCTTCATAAAAACATTTATTTTTCATTAGTGCTTCATATTAAATTAGTAAACATAATTACATATTGATCAGTATGTGAGGTTCATGGTGGTATATGTAGAGTTATGTAATTCGTTCTGTTACGGCTAAAATGACAATAAGGGTAGGCGGGTCAACGTCTATCTGGTGTTTCCGTGATCTTTTCTTGAACTTATTTTCTGTGGGTGCAGTATTTAATATCTATGAACTGTTATACATTCAATTACAATTGTGATTACCGATTGATTGATTTTGTATACATATAGGTTTTTAGAAAAAACCATTTGGGGTATACAAACCAAATAAAGTACTCAAGATTCATCATTCATATACGCTTTTATGTTTTGAAATAAGAATTCGAAGTGTAAATGTCTTAGACAACAAATGTTGTGCTTGGATGGCTAGAAGGGGCTTGTACCTCTAATTAACATTGTCAATACCCTCAATTATAAGGAACATATGAAAACCATGAGATTCATTAGGCTTCCAGGTCAGACCTATATTAACCCTAGTTCTCTAGTCTCTCATCACAACTTCTCTTCATGCCTTTTGTCACTGCTCCATCATCGTATTTCCGTGGCTGTTGACGATTCTAGTGTCTGCATTCTATCAGACCCCTTCTTTGTGGCATTTTTTTTAATATTAGTGTTCTAAAATATTATACGTGGATAATGTATTGGTGGTGATTCTTTGAAATATGCATTAGTTAGGGTCTGCAAATAAGATAAAAAGATCCAATGCATCGACAACCGGGAACCTGCCAATTTTATAGGAATTTCTGGTATCTATCTTTTTTTCAGTTTTACTATGATTTAATCATATATTAATTAATTTGTGAAAAAACTGCTTAGTTCTGTTGTTCGCTATTTGATCAATGTGATGCCCCTATATGGTCTACATGCCCAAAGTTAACAAAATAGACGTGGCCCATGTTTTTCTGATTGAACTGAAATTCGTGCAGATTGTTTGTTTCTTATGTTGATGCAGAACTTTTAACTATCTTATGGCACTAAGTTGTGCAGCCTTGAGAAGAAGTTGTTCATGAGTTGATTTTCAGACTATTCATATACTCTTCTTCGTCTTAAACTCAAAATTTGATTTTTACCATGCGTCTCACTAAGGGAAATTATATATTAAATGGAAGATGATATTCTCATTGATAGCTTAGTGGTAGCTTAGTAATGTTAAAACTTACCCTGCAAGTATCACTAAAGCAGATGACATTGTCCATGATAGTGATGTCTTCGCCAATATTGAGGTTTCACAACTCTAGTCATTAGAAACTTAACTGTGAGTGTGTATATCGTTCACTGTACGAATGGGGACTAATGACTCTTGGGTATAAGCGCATCTGATATACATTTAAAATAAAATTCAAAAAGGTCGGAAAATTCCTAATCTTGTTTACGCGCAAACATGATTAAGTCTTGTATTCATACAAAATGTTTTGCCACTAAATGATTCTCATATAAATCATGACCAAAAATACAAATTTATGACAATATAGCATTTATATAGTGTCTCTTTTTTTGGCAAATCTTCTATGACGAAATGTTTCATACGGGTACACCGTACAACAGTTAATATGTTTGCACGACTGGAAGTTTCAGCATTTGTTTTTTACCTTTTAAATATCGGGAGCGTTGATACCCATGTGCACCAATGTATATTCGGTCAGTGTACCCATATTTTTATGTCCATATCACACTATGTGCTTAGAAAAAACTCATGTACTCCACTCATGCACACACACACACACACACACTGCCCACAGAACTGCTACATGTACCATCACGGTCTACCTACGAAATTAGTTTTAACGTGTACGCCCACGTTCAGATTCTTCTTTTTTCTTTTAAGTGACGCCGCAATTTTAATTTGGAGAAGCCAATTGACAGAATATGTCCAGTCCTTTTTTTGTTTATCAAATTAAGGAGTCCAAGATGGATTAGCTAGCATCCGATCTGCTATTTTTTCTAAGTTCACGTGAATTGTGCGTGCAATATGCTAGCACGTACGTGCGTCTATGCACAAATATGTGCTGTAACGTTTACATATTAAATTCGAACCGTCAACATTGTTATCATGGTTTGTACTCCCTCCGTTCCAAATTAATTGACTTGCATATATCCACATTTAGATGTATATGTACATGTAACATGTCTAGGCACATCCAAATGTGGATATATGGAAGTCAATTAATTTAGAACGGAGAGAGTACCATTTTTGCACCTCCTACCATTGCCACAACGTTTACAAAGTTTTCTTTTGCTTCTATTTATCACGCTCAGATACTTTTGTACAGTTTGCGGAGGTACGTGTTTTCTTTTGCTGCTAGCGTGCCACCATTTTTTATTGCCATCGTGTCAACCAAGGTAGGTAGTCCAGATGGGTTTTTAAACGGACAACGTGTTATCGTGTCAAACAGGTTACGTGACTAATAACTTTTCATTAAATCGTAACCACATATATTAGATCTAACGACTAAAATTAATTTTGATGATGTGGCTTAACGTGGTGCCTCAAATAACTAACTCATTTTGCTTTTAGTATATAACTAGCAAGGTGGCCCTCGCAAACGCGAGGGCAACATCTTTACTATGAAAGGCCCTGGGGAATAATATGTTATTTTATTTAATGTCATCGTATGTCCTATGAATTCATATGGCTCTACCACCACTATCATAGATTTAGACATGACACATACATAGGTATCTATAATAAACATTAATTTTCAGGCCAAGGATTATTCCGTCATTTCCCTAAACACACATGTATTATTTGTGTGTGGTATTAGATTAGTAAACATAAACTGTATTTATATGATGTAGTAAGCGAGGTTAATAGCATTACTGTATATAGACAAAATTCTTCATAAAAACATTTATTTTTCATTTGTGCTTCATATTAAATTAGTAAACATAATTACATATTGATCAATAGGTGAGGTTCATGGTGGTATATGTAGAGTTATGTAATTCGTTCTGTTACGGCTGAAATGACAATAAGGGTAGGCGGGTCAACGTCTATCTGGTGTTTCCGTGATCTTTTCTTGAACTTATTTTCTGTGGGTGCAGTATTTAATATCTATCAACTGTTATACATTCAATTACAATTGTGATTACCGATTGATTGATTTTGTATACATATAGGTTTTTAGAAAAACCATTTGGGGTATACAAACCAAATAAAGTACTCAAGATTCATCATTTATATACGCTTTTATGTTTTGAAATAAGAATTCGAAGTGTAAATGTCTTAGACAACAAATGTTGTGCTTGGATGGCTAGAAGGGGCTTGTACCTCTAATTAACATTGTCAATACCCTCGATTATAAGGAACATATGAAAACCATGAGATTCATTAGGCTTCCAGGTCAGACCTATATTAACCCTAGTTCTCTAGTCTCTCGTCACAACTTCTCTTCATGCCTTTTGTCACTGCTCCATCATCGTATTTCCGTGGCTGTTGACGATTCTAGTGTCTGCATTCTATCAGACCCCTACTTTGTGGCATTTTTTTTATATTAGTGTTCTAAAATATTATACGTGGATAATGTATTGGTGGTGATTCTTTGAAATATGCATTAGTTAGGGTCTGCAAATAAGATAAAAAGATCCAATGCATCGACAACCGGGAACCTGCCAATTTTATAGGAATTTCTGGTATCTATCTTTTTTTCAGTTTTACTATGATTTAATCATATATTAATTAATTTGTGAAAAAACTGCTTAGTTCTGTTGTTCGCTATTTGATCAATGTGATGCCCCTATATGGTCTACATGCCCAAAGTTAACAAAATAGACGTGGCCCATGTTTTCTGATTGAACTGAAATTCGTGCAGATTGTTTGTTTCTTATGTTGATGCAGAACTTTTAAACTATCTTATGGCACTAAGTTGTGCAGCCTTGAGAAGAAGTTGTTCATGAGTTGATTTTCAGACTATCATATACTCTTCTTCGTCTTAAACTCAAAATTTGATTTTTACCATGCGTCTCACTAAGGGAAATTATATATTAAATGGAAATGATATTCTCATTGATAGCTTAGTGGTAGCTTAGTAATGTTAAAACTTACCCTACAAGTATCACTAAAGCAGACGACATTGTCCTTGATAGTGATGTCTTCGCCAATGTTGAGGTTTCACAACTCTAGTCATTAGAAACTTAACCGTGAGTGTGTATATCGTTCACTGTACGAATGGGGACTAATGACTCTTGGGTATAAGCGCATCTGATATACATTTAAAATAAAATTCAAAAAGGTCGGAAAATTCCTAATCTTGTTTACGCGCAAACATGATTAAGTCTTGTATTCATACAAAATGTTTTGCCACTAAATGATTCTCATATAAATCATGACCAAAAATACAAATTTATGACAATATAGCATTTATATAGTGTCTCTTTTTTGGCAAATCTTCTATGACGAAATGTTTCATACGGGTACACCGTACAACAGTTAATATGTTTGCACGACTGGAAGTTTCAGCATTTGTTTTTTACCATTTAAATATCGGGAGCGTTGATACCCATGTGCACCAATGTATATTCGGTCAGTGTACCCGTATTTTTATGTCCATATCACACTATGTGCTTAGAAAAAACTCATGTACTCCACTCATGCACACACACACGCACACACACACACACACACACACACACACACACACACACACACACACAACACACACACACACACACACAACACACACACACTGCCCACAGAACTGCTACATGTACCATCACGGTCTAGCTACGAAATTAGTTTTAACGTGTACGCCACGTTCAGATTTCTTTTTTCTTTTAAGTGACGCAGCAATTTTAATTTGGAGAAGCCAATTGACAGAATATGTCCAGTCCTTTTTTTGTTTATCAAATTAAGGAGTCCAAGATGGATTAGCTAGCATCCGATCTGCTATTTTTTCTAAGTTCACGTGAATTGTGCGTGCAATATGCTAGCACGTACGTGCGTCTATGCACAAATATGTGCTGTAACGTTTACATATTAAATTTGAACCGTCAACATTGTTATCATGGTTTGTACTCCCTCGTTCCAAATTAATTGACTTGCATATATCCACATTTAGATGTATATGTACATGTAACATGTTAGGCACATCCAAATGTGGATATATGGAAGTCAATTAATTTAGAACGGAGAGAGTACCATTTTTGCACCTCCTACCATTGCCACCACGTTTACAAAGTTTTCTTTTGCTTCTATTTATCACACTCAGATACTTTTGTACAGTTTGCGGAGGTACGTGTTTTCTTTTGCTGCTAGCGTGCCAACCATTTTTTATTGCCATCGTGTCAACCAAGGTAGGTAGTCCAGATGGGTTTTTAAACGGACAACGTGTTATTGTGTCAAACAGGTTACGTGACTAATAACTTTTCATTAAATCGTAACCACATATATTAGATCTAACGACTAAAATTAATTTTGATGATGTGCTTAACGTGGTGCCTCAAATAACTAACTCATTTTGCTTTTAGTATATAACTAGCAAGGTGGCCCTCGCAAACGCGAGGGCAAATCTTTACTATGAAAGGCCCTGGGAATAATATTTATTTTATTTAATGTCATCGTATGTCCTATGAATTCATATGGCTCTACCACCACTATCATAGATTTAGACATGACACATACATAGGTATCTATAATAAACATTAATTTTCAGGCCAAGGATTATTCCGTCATTTCCCTAAACACACATGTATTATTTGTGTGTGGTATTAGATTAGTAAACATAAACTGTATTTATATGATGTAGTAGCGAGGTTAATAGCATTACTGTATATAGACAAATTCTTCATAAAACATTTATTTTTCATTTGTGCTTCATATTAAATTAGTAACATAATTACATATTGATCAATAGGTGAGGTTCATGGTGGTATATGTAGAGTTATGTAATTCGTTCTGTTACGGCTGAAATGACAATAAGGGTAGGCGGGTCAAGTCTATCTGGTGTTTCCGTGATCTTTTCTTGAACTTATTTTCTGTGGGTGCAGTATATTTAATATCTATCAACTGTTATACATTCAATTACAATTGTGATTACCGATTGATTGATTTTGTATAATATAGGTTTTTAGAAAAACCATTTGGGGTATACAAACCAAATAAAGTACTCAAGATTCATTCATTTATACGCTTTTATGTTTTGAAATAAGAATTCGAAGTGTAAATGTCTTAGACAACAAATGTTGTGCTTGGATGGCTAGAAGGGGCTTGTACCTCTAATTAACATTGTCAATACCCTCGATTATAAGGAACATATGAAAACCATGAGATTCATTAGGCTTCCAGGTCAGACCTATATTAACCTAGTTCTCTAGTCTCTCGTCACAACTTCTCTTCATGCCTTTTGTCACTGCTCCATCATCGTATTTCCGTGGCTGTTGACGATTCTAGTGTGTGCATTCTATCAGACCCCTACTTTGTGGCATTTTTTTTTATATTAGTGTTCTAAAATATTATACGTGGATAATGTATTGGTGGTGATTCTTTGAAATATGCATTAGTTAGGGTCTGCAAATAAGATAAAAAGATCCAATGCATCGACAACCGGGAACCTGCCAATTTTATAGGAATTTCTGGTATCTATCTTTTTTTCAGTTTTACTATGATTTAATCATATATAATTAATTTGTGAAAAAACTGCTTAGTTCTGTTGTTCGCTATTTGATCAATGTGATGCCCCTATATGGTCTACATGCCCAAAGTTAACAAAATAGACGTGGCCCATGTTTTTCTGATTGAACTGAAATTTGTGCAGATTGTTTGTTTCTTATGTTGATGCAGAACTTTTAAACTATCTTATGGCACTAAGTTGTGCAGCCTTGAGAAGAAGTTGTTCATGAGTTGATTTTCAGACTATTCATATACTCTTCTTCGTCTTAAACTCAAAATTTGATTTTTACCATGCGTCTCACTAAGGGAAATTATATATTAAATGGAAATGATATTCTCATTGATAGCTTAGTGGTAGCTTAGTAATGTTAAAACTTACCCTGCAAGTATCACTAAAGCAGACGACATTGTCCTTGATAGTGATGTCTTCGCCAATGTTGAGGTTTCACACTCTAGTCATTAGAAAACTTAACCGTGAGTGTGTATATCGTTCACTGTACGAATGGGGACTAATGACTCTTGGGTATAAGCGCATCTGATATACATTTAAAATAAAATCAAAAAGGTCGGAAAATTCCTAATCTTGTTTACGCGCAAACATGATTAAGTCCTTGTATTCATACAAAATGTTTTGCCACTAAATGATTCTCCTATAAATCATGACCAAAAATACAAATTTATGACAATATAGCATTTATATAGTGTCTCTTTTTTGGCAAATCTTCTATGACGAAATTTCATACGGGTTACACCGTACAATAGTTAATATGTTTGCACGACTGGAAGTTTCAGCATTTGTTTTACCTTTGTAAATATCGGGAGCGTTGATACCCATGTGCACCAATGTATATTCGGTCAGTGTACCCGTATTTTTATGTCCATATCACACTATGTGCTTAGAAAAAACTCATGTACCACTCATGCACACACACACACACACACACACACACACACACACACACACACACACTGCCCACAGAACTGCTACATGTACCATCACGGTCTAGCTACGAAATTAGTTTTAACGTGTACGCCCACGTTCAGATTCTTCTTTTTTCTTTTAAGTGACGCAGCAATTTTAATTTGGAGAAGCCAATTGACAGAATATGTCCAGTCCTTTTTTTGTTTATCAAATTAAGGAGTCCAAGATGGATTAGCTAGCATCCGATCTGCTATTTTCTAAGTTCACGTGAATTGTGCGTGCAATATGCTAGCACGTACGTGCGTCTATGCACAAATATGTGCTGTAACGTTTACATATTAAATTTGAAACCGTCAACATTGTTATCATGGTTTGTACTCCCTCCGTTCCAAATTAATTGACTTGCATATATCCACATTTAGATGTATATGTACATGTAACATGTCTAGGCACATCCAAATGTGGATATATGGAAGTCAATTAATTTAGAACGGAGAGAGTACCATTTTTGCACCTCCTACCATTGCAACCACGTTACAAAGTTTTCTTTTGCTTCTATTTATCACGCTCAGATACTTTTGTAAGTTTGCGGAGGTACGTGTTTTCTTTTGCTGCTAGCGTGCCAACCATTTTTTATTGCCATCGTGTCAACCAAGGTAGGTAGTCCAGATGGGTTTTTAAAACGGACAACGGTTATCGTGTCAAACAGGTTACGTGACTAATAACTTTTCATTAAATCGTACCACATATATTAGATCTAACGACTAAATTAATTTTGATGATGTGGCTTAACGTGGTGCCTCAAATAACTAACTCATTTTGCTTTTAGTATATAACTAGCAAGGTGGCCTCGCAAACGCGAGGGCAACATCTTTACTATGAAAGGCCCTGGGGAATAATATGTTATTTTATTTAATGTCATCGTATGTCCTATGAATTCATATGGCTCTACCACCACTATCATAGATTTAGACATGACACATACATAGGTATCTATAATAAACATTAATTTTCAGGCCAAGGATTATTCCGTCATTTCCCTAAACACACATGTATTATTTGTGTGTGGTATTAGATTAGTAAACATAAACTGTATTTATATGATGTAGTAAGCGAGGTTAATAGCATTACTGTATATAGACAAAATTCTTCATAAAAACATTTATTTTTCATTAGTGCTTCATATTAAATTAGTAAACATAATTACATATTGATCAATAGGTGTGAGGTTCATGGTGGTATATGTAGAGTTATGTAATTCGTTCTGTTACGGCTGAAATGACAATAAGGGTAGGGGTCAACGTCTATCTGGTGTTCCGTGATCTTTTCTTGAACTTATTTTCTGTGGGTGCAGTATTTAATATCTATCAACTGTTATACATTCAATTACAATTGTGATTACCGATTGATTGATTTTGTATACATATAGGTTTTTAGAAAAACCATTTGGGGTATACAAAACCAAATAAAGTACTCAAGATTCATCATTCATATACGCTTTTATGTTTTGAAATAAGAATTCGAAGTGTAAATGTCTTAGACAACAAATGTTGTGCTTGGATGGCTAGAAGGGGGCTTGTACCTCTAATTAACATTGTCAATACCCTCGATTATAAGGAACATATGAAAACCATGAGATTCATTAGGCTTCCAGGTCAGACCTATATTAACCCTAGTTCTCTAGTCTCTCATCACAACTTCTCTTCATGCCTTTTGTCACTGCTCCATCATCGTATTTCCGTGGCTGTTGACGATTCTAGTGTCTGCATTCTATCAAGACCCCTACTTTGTGGCATTTTTTTTAATATTAGTGTTCTAAAATATTATAGTGGATAATGTATTGGTGGTGATTCTTTGAAATATGCATTAGTTAGGGTCTGCAAATAAGATAAAAAGATCCAATTGCTCGACAACCGGGAACCTGCCAATTTTATAGGAATTTCTGGTATCTATCTTTTTTTCAGTTTTACTATGATTTAATCATATATTAATTAATTTGTGAAAAAACTGCTTAGTTCTGTTGTTCGCTATTTGATCAATGTGATGCCCCTATATGGTCTACATGCCCAAGTTAACAAAATAGACGTGGCCCATGTTTTTCTGATTGAACTGAAATTCGTGCAGATTGTTTGTTTCTTATGTTGATGCAGAACTTTTAAACTATCTTATGGCACTAAGTTGTGCAGCCTTGAGAAGAAGTTGTTCATGAGTTGATTTTCAGACTATTCATATACTCTTCTTCGTCTTAAACTCAAAATTTGATTTTTACCATGCGTCTCACTAAGGGAAATTATATATTAAATGGAAGATGATTATTCTTTGATAGCTTAGTGGTAGCTTAGTAATGTTAAAACTTACCCTGCAAGTATCACTAAAGCAGATGACATGTCCATGATAGTGATGTCTTCGCCAATATTGAGGTTTCACAACTCTAGTCATTAGAAACTTAACTGTGAGTGTGTATATCGTTCACTGTCGAATGGGACTAATGACTCTTGGGTATAAGCGCATCTGATATACATTTAAAATAAAATTCAAAAAGGTCGGAAAATTCCTAATCTTGTTTACGCGCAAACATGATTAAGTCTTGTATTCATACAAAATGTTTTGCCACTAAATGATTCTCATAAATCATGACCAAAAATACAAATTTATGACAATATAGCATTTATATAGTGTCTCTTTTTTGGCAAATCTTCTATGACGAAATGTTTCATACGGGTACACCGTACAACAGTTAATATGTTTGCACGACTGGAAGTTTCAGCATTTGTTTTTTACCTTTTAAATATCGGGAGCGTTGATACCATGTGCACCAATGTATATTCGGTCAGTGTACCCATATTTTTATGTCCATATCACACTATGTGCTTAGAAAAA